>JABTXL010011977.1:1842547-1864088 GCA_025134845.1 Neodon shergylaensis | reverse complement strand
TGGAACTAGCTCTGTAGACCAGGCTGGTCTCGAACTCACAGAGATCCACCTGCCTCTGCCTCCCGAGTGCTGGGATTACAGGCGTGCGCCACCATCGCCCGGCTAGTAGAAGGGTTTTTAATTAAAAGTAATTTCTCATGTTTCCAATACTTAACACAGAATGCGTAGGTATGAAAAAGTGATCTTGTGATTCTACTTAGTGTTATCCAAATATAAGGAACACTTCATACTTTGCATAAAATAATTGTTTTGAACTTTGGAAATTATTTTTAGTCATTAAAAATCTGAAGAACGATTTGAATGTTGCTTCTGGAAAAGTACATTTGTAAAATTTTCTTGGAGTTTTAATATTTTCACTTTTTTTTCTAAAGACCTATGGACTCCAGCTTAAGAATTCTTGTTATAAAATAATGAAAGAAAACATTCAAATTGTTCTTCATTTCTTTATTGTTTTTTTCATTCTTAAATATTGACTAGAAAACATTGGAGTTAATTCAAATACTAAAAGGTATTTGATCGATAAGATGAAAATCAAAGGGAATGTCAGTGGTTTTAGGAATGAAATTCTATGTATACTATAAAACTTAATTTCTTTTGAATGTAGTTGTTTGAAAAGCCCTGATAAAAATCTACCTATTCACCTGTAGAACTAGATGTTGTAGCAGTACCTTGTCCAGGTCGCTCTTGATTTATATTTTATTACTTGTTGTTAATGGCATTAATAAAACAGTTTACCAAATAGATTAGAGATGTTGAAAACCCTTTTTAAGAAGATATTACCTTATAGAAGAAAGTTTTCTGAATTAAGGTCAGAAGGTGTTTGTCTGACTTGTATCTATAAGAATTTTGACTATCGTTATTTCTTCTTTCATTTTACTTATGGTTCCCTTGAAAAGTGACCAGTTCTCTTAGAAGGGACACATCCTTGCTTTTCAACACCTACTTGAACTCCCAGCTAGTGCTCAGAACTTTTGCATATAGCCTTTTAAATAGAGGTAAATAAACTTTCATAAAGTCTGAACTCCACAAAAGACTTCTTATACTAATGTGATATCAGACATCTCCTGTCGCATGGTTAATAAAAACTCAGAGACAGAAATTGGAGTTCAACCTGAAGGTCAGAAAAGCAAAACAGTCAGCCACTGGCTCTCACCTCTCCTTCAGTCTAAGATCGCGATCCCGCCTCCAGGAATCTCAGAATGAGACTGAGCTGAGAGCTGTCTCCTCTCGTTTTATATTCCTCTCTAGGACTGGGATTAAAGGTGCACACGGCTGCCACCAGGTTTCTGTGGCAAACTAGCATGACTACTGGGATTAAAGGTGTGTGTCACCACTACCTGGTCTGCAAGGCTGATTGGAGTGGCTGTTTTACTCTCTGAACTTCAGGCAAGCTTTATTGTATGTGTTATACTAGCATTCCTCATTTTGATTCGTGAGCAAACTTTATTTGTTCACTTTTTTACTCCCTATGTTGCCCAACTGAGTTCAAGTGTTCTTCCTGTCTTTGCCTCCTGGTTGCTGGGATTACCTTGGTGCCTGGCTTTGGGACTTTTTTTCTTTTTCTTTTCTTTTCTTTTCTTTTCTTTTCTTTTTTTCTTTCTTCTCTGACTTCTCAGGAACACTATCTGTAACATTTACCAGATTTGAGGTCTTCATCTTTATTTTCACCAGCCTAGACCAGTGGTTCTCAATGTAATTATCTTTGAGGGACCATGTGACAGTGTCTGGCTGTTACCCAGTGGGTTTGAGTATTGCTCCTAGCATATCCTAAATATAAGTCAAAGATGCTGCTAGTGTTCTAAAATTCACAGGCCATTTCTCACAACTATGGATTATGTAGCCCAAACTGTCTCCAGTGCTGAAGTTTGAGAAATATTGGTACAGCTAAATGTAGTCTGTAAGGAAAGCCATTGAGTTCTAAGAAGACAGGTATATGTGGCATGTTTGTACCTGTTTGGTAAGAAAGGCAGGTTTTTCCTCATAGGTCATAGCTTTTGCTTCTCTGTCCTCATCATGATTGAGCAAGAACGTGTTTTCAGAAGAGCGGCTGCGGATCAGAGCTGTGTACTATTGCTGCTCATCACCCTCAGCTGCTCTTTATTCTGCTGTCAGATGTGCCGCTTCTACTCCTTTGCTGCATTCTTAGTTGACTTCTTATTACTTCTTAACTTGGATTATTGCTGTGTTCTTTTTTTTATTTTGTGATAATTGTAGATTTTTATATCATTGTAAGACATGATACAGTCTCGGGTTTGCTACAATAGTATAACATCCTGTCAGACTATAGTGCAATATCACTACCTTTACATTGGTATTAGTTAGATGCTGCTATTTTCATTACCAAATTTCTGGATTTTTATGTGTGTATTTAGTTCGGAAATTTTTCACATGCATGAGCTTGTATATTTGTCACTATAGTAAAGATTCAAAAACGGTTTCACCACCAGCCAGCCCCTACAATTGTTTTATAACTATCCTTTCCTCCTTCTCACCCTTTCTCAATCTTAACTGCCTACAGATTCTAACCCTGGTTCTGTTTGTGTCATTTTGTCACTTCAAGATTATTACTTGAGGCCCGGCAGTGCTGGCACTTACCTCTAGTCCCAGCACTCAGGAGTTAGAGGCAAGTAGGTAGATCTCTTGAGTTTGAGGCCAGTCTGGTCTACAAAAGGAGATTCAGGACAGCGAGGGCTACACAGAAAAACCCTCTTTTGAAAAATCAAAATATAATAATAATAATAATAGCAAGAATGAGTAGGTAACTTTCTAGAACTGACTTATTTTGCCTAATTCCCTTCAGAATTATTCAAGTTGCTGCATTTTTCAATTTTTTTCTCTTATTGCTGAATAATATTCTGTAGAATGAGTTTATCTAGTTTTTAAATTGTTGAAGAGCATTGGGTCGTGTCTTAGATTTTTTTAAATAAATAATGAGTCTTTGTGTTTCTAGAATAGGGCTGTAATTGCTTGGCCATATGATAATTTCATATTTAGTCTTGTAAAGAAACTGCCTTACTATCTTCCTGCGTGGGTGTACCATTTTAGATTCCCACTGGCAATGAATGGTCTATCCAGTTTCTCCACATCGTCACCAGTATTTACAGTCTAATTATTCTTTAATTGAGTTTCTCTGTTCTATTCAGCATTAGTTCAGACTGCTCTATTACTTTCTAAAGGATTGTGCTAAAATGGAAATGCCTGATCTCTTTTCCTACAGCATATTTGTGGTATCTGGATAGAGTTCAAATTCCTCAGTTAGGCCCCCCCAAAGCTATTTGCAGTGTGACTCTTGTCTGCTGTTCTACCCTTGTCATTCATTCCTATGCAGTTTTAAATTCTAAGAATATAAAAAAACAACATATAGTAATTGTGTCAGTGCTGATATGAAAATTAAGATTGGGCACATCGTTTTAGCAATAAGCAGTAAATGGCAGTTTCTAATTTCTTGGTCCTTGACCTTAATATAATAGGCAGTCAGATATTTAGGGGCAAAATGGCTTAGAGACTAGATCCTTACATTTCTGAATTCTTTCTGATCTCCTATCCTGTATGTAAAATTCTGCCTTTTGGATTCTGGATTTAAGCCTTACGTCCAGTCATTTTCACATTTAGTAAACTACTTTGTATGTACTGTTAAGTAACTGGTAGTAAAGTGTGGGTTTTTTCCTTCTTTTTCTCCATGATAGATTGGATGTTTCTTGAGGGTATTAAATTCCTCAATTTTCCTGTCCTACATAGTAATCTGGAATGACACACAGGAAAATTGTTCAGTTTTTATATGCTTTTGTGTCCAAATGAATTCATTTAGGGTTGGCCTGTATCTTTACAAGAAATTCTTTGGTATGATTCAGATGGGATCCTTAAAATTAGGAACATCCGTTTCAGAAGAATCAGTAATTATGTAAGTAAAATGATTTGTGGGGAATGGTGCTGGAGAGATGGCTCAGCAGTTAAAATACTTGTTGCTGTTGGAGAAGAGTTGGGTTTGGTTCCCAGCATGGCAGGTAACAACTGACAACTACTAGTTTCAGGGAATCTAGATCCTCTTCTTGTCTCCACATACAGCTCATAGGCATGATGCATGGACACACATGCAGGGAAAACACTTATGCACATAAAACAAAAATAAATCTTAAAGTTTCAGTTAGCTGGTGAATAAACTGACAATACTTTATGCATTTATTAACAAAAACCTTTGTAGTAGAGAGCCCTTGGGTTGCCACCTATAGTTTTTTTTTTCTGTTAGTGTTTAACCTAATATCTATTTTGTGTTATTGTCCAGTACGCATTCTGGAGAGAACCAGATTCTAAATAGTTACCAGATTCTAAATAGCATTCTGGAAATGGTGCTTTTATGCTTCTGTTTTGTTCACTAGGAACAGTGAAGGGAAATCAGGATTGACTCTGGCTTTTGTGGTTTGGGCAACTGGATGATTTTACTCAGAAGACACTTATTCTTCCCACCTTTTATGTTGTATTTAAAGTATCTGTTAACATTCAAGTGGACACAATCAGTCTCAAGTTAGACTTAAGAATTCTGGTACTAAGAGAAGGATTTAAAACTGGGAGTAGATTATTCACTGGTATGGAACAGCTAGAGGAGAGAAGCATTCAGATTGATGTGGAATAATAGTTGTGAGCAGTGGTGCAGAAAGTTAAAGTGGCCTATATGGAAGTCAAAAGAGCAGGTACTTAGGGCAGAAGTTTAGGAAAGAATGTCAGGGAGAGCTTAAGGATGAAAAGTGGCTTTTGTGTAACAACATTTTAGTAGAATGGTAAGAGAAGCTATATATAAGGAGTTGCCTGAAGGTCAGAAAGGCAAAACAGCCAACCACTGGCTCTACCTCAGTCTGAAATGGCGATCCTACCTCTAGGAATGAGACTGTGTCTAAGAACTGTCTCCTCCTGTCTCTATTCCTCTTTATTCTGCCTATATTCCTCTATTCCTCCTGTCTGTATTTCTCTCTAGGGATGGGAATAAAGGTGTGCACCGCTTCCACCTGGTTTCTGTGGCAAACTAGTGTGGCTGCTGGGATTAAAGGTGTGTGTCAGCACTGCCTGGTCTGTAAGGCTGATCAGTGGGGCTGTTTTTCTCTGTGATCTTCAGGCAAGCTTTATTTATTAGAATACAAATGAAGTATCACTACATTAGGGTGCATTCTAGGATATTTATTACATTTTTGGGGAGAGGGGAAGATTTCATTTAAACACAGTTAAAATGGTATGTTTTGAATGCATAAAATAGATGTAGATAATAAGTTTTTTATTTAATACCATTAAATATAACATCTATGAAAAACTGAAATTTGCTAGCACAATGCACACAAATAATGACACCATTGACACTCAAAAGAGATAGGCAAATATAAAGCTATTCAGTCATTGCAGCGTAAATTAACTATAGTTCATTCAGTGGTCTAATAATTCTTGTTGCTTTTGGGGAGATCTTTTTTCCACCTGAGTAAGCACTTGTCTCTCGAATTCATTGTTAATCAAAATCAAAAGTGGTGCACAGTTGTCACTTTTTCTCGCCATTTGTATATACAACATAGAAAGTTTGTGTTGACTGATCTGTGAGGCTCCCTTCTGGTTAACAGCAGGCTATTAGTAGTTAAGTTTTAGAGGAGTTGAAATTTGAAGAGCTAATCGGGAGCAGAGAACAAACTCCAGAAAGTCCTGAGAGCCATTTCCTTCCCAAGTTATGATTATACCCTGGAAGAAGTACAGCTTGTTTAATGGCTGCAACCAATCAACCCTTTCCATTGCTTCCAGCACCAAGCCCTGCACCAAAGTCATCAGTAGACAGAGGGGAGGGATAAGAAATAACACATTGCCAAGAGATGCAATGGCAAAAACTAGAAGGAAGGTTTGAAAAACAGTATAATGATTTGGTGTAAGAAACAGATATGATATTATGCCAAAATGATACCAAGGAAGTTGTGACATCTGACTTGACATATGTCACATATTCACATATTTAGTGTAAGAAATGGAGAAACTGGGATTTGGTGTTATAAGAGGAAGGAGTGTGGAGACAGTGCACATTATAGAGCTTGGTGAAGTACTGGTCCAGGACTTTAAATATGTATCAAAATAAAAAGGGTAGCATTAAAATTCTATTCGTATCCTAAGATGCCTCCATACAGTTGACAGCAGAATTACTAGAATGGACAGTGGAGACACAAATGCTCTAGAAGTCCCGATCTAGCAAATAACAATCTTAGTGTAGGGGGAGGTTCTTAACAGTACATGTAGAGATCATTATGAATATAGACAGTTCTACTTAGGGAGGAATGATGGAGGATTTTGACAGTGTAAAACAGGTAGCTGCAGAACAGGAAAAGGTATTGGAGTCGTGGCCCCACTTCCTAGGTGTTTGCCAAAGACTGCCTGAAAAAAGTAAGAGATAAATCAAGATTAAAACCTAAGATCAGCAAACATTTCAGTGTTAGTACTCAACAGCTTGATAACTGACACAATTTCCTAGCCCACAAGATTGCAAAGAAACAAAAGCAGCTCATCCTCCCTCCTTCCCTCTGAGATCATCTGTGCCTGAGGCTGAACAGGCTAAGGCTGGGCACTTGTCAGCTTACCGTCTCTTAACAGTGCCATCCAATGAAAGTTCAGCAGTTAGAAATAAAAGATCGGAGGTGAAACAACTGTTGTTGCTTATGTCTATTGGCCAAATATTAAATTCTTATGCATTGTTCTTGCTGAGTAGAACAAAAGTTTTATCTAGTATACCTTTAATGATTTTCAAATTGCTTCATATCTGGCCATACCTAAGATTTTTATTTTTAAATTTCATTTTTAAAATGTGTTGGCAACCCCCCTTGCAACAAACAAACAAACATCCAGCAGCCAGCAAGATGGCTTAGCAGGTAACGGTGCTTGCTGCCAACCCTAGATGACGTTAGTTTGATATTTGGAACCTGGATGGTGGAGAAAACCACCTCCTACAAGTTGTCTTTTGATTCCTACACATGTGCTTTCCATGAATGCACCCACCCAACACAGATATGTGGACGTTCACACACTGTTGCTTTTAAAAGGCAAAACTACAGGTGCCTGTTAATAAAGGACTTCATTTTCTTAAAGTTATACTCCTAAAACGTTTTATAGTTAGAGCTAGGTATTGGTGGCGCATGCCTTTAATTTCAGCACTCGGGAGGCAGAGGCAGGTGGATCTCTGTGAGTTCGGGGCCATCCTGGTCTACAAGAGCTAGTTCCAGGACAGGCTCTAAAGCTACAGAGAAACCCTGTCTCAAAAAAACAAACAAACAAACAGAAAAAAAAAACCATTTTATTGTTTTGGGTATGGACATATGAGTGGAGGTCAGAAGACTTGGGTACCAGGGATTAAACTCAGGTGGTTAGAACTAGCATTGCAGGTTTGTACCACCATGATCAGCTTTTTACTGACCCCCTGGTGCCGGGGGTCAGCACTCAGGTCCTCATGCTTGTGTAACAAGCACTTTACCCACTGAACCACCTCCTCAGTCCTATAAGATGGTATTATGCTGGTTTTGATTTGCATTTCCCTGGTAGGCAATGGTACTAACAATTTTTATTATTTGTTGGCCTTTGTATGGCTTCTTTTGAAATAAACCTGTTCAGATCATTTGCTCATTTTAGTTGGTTTCTCTTTGTTTTTTGAAAGTTTGAGTTCCTTATACATACTGGGTATTAGCCCTCTATGAGATGAACAGTTGGCAAATATATCCTCCCATTTTATAGGTTGTCTCTTCTCTGTATTCATTGTTTTCTTTTCTGTGTAAAGGAATATTTCATATAATCCTGTTTGTCAGCCTTTACTTTTTTGTTGTGTGATCCTCTAGGAAAGCCATTGCCTACACTGGTAGCTTAAAATATTTCCTCTATATTTTCTTACACTCATTATAGTTTGTAGACTTAATACACTTGTGTCTTTAATCTCCCTTGAATTGTTTTGTGTACAGGTCCAGAGACTGGGTTAAATTTCAGTCTTCTGAAGAAATCAGAAGAGCTTGTCCTTTCTCCAGTGTGTATTTGTTACACTTTGATTGAGAAGTAGTAGTTGGTTGTAGGAATGCATGTTTGTTCCTGGGATCTCCGTTGTTTTCCATCTGTTTCTTTTATGCCAATGACCTTATACATATTTACAGTGTGTGTGGTTCTATAATATCTCTTGAAATCAGATATTATTATTATTATACTTCCAGCTTTGTTTTTGTTTGTTTGTTTGTTTGGATCATGGTTACCTTGACTATTTGAGATCTTTTTTGTTTCCATATGAATTTTAGGATATTTTTCTAGTTCTGCGAAGAAAAGTTATTGGTATTTTGATAGAGGCTATTGAATATGTAGATTCCTTTGTGTAGTGTGGTCATTTTAATAATTTATCCAGCCCAGAAACCTGTAAAATCTTGTTTCTATTTGAACCTTCAATTCTTTTTCTTTTGTGCTTAGTATTTTTATTTTAGATGTTTTTTCATTGTATTGGTTACATTTAATTTAATCTTTATTGTAAGTATTGTGGAAGAATTTATTTTCATGATTTGTTATCATTGTATAGAGAAGCCATTGATTTATCTTAAATGCTGTTACCCTTCAGTTCGTCTGCTGTGATAGTCTTCTGATGGTGTATCATCTGCAAACAGGAGTTTCACTTCCGTTCCTGTTTGTGTGTCTTTTGTTGCTTTCTCCTGCTTGTTTGACTCCACATAATTTCTGTTTGGGTATTGAATAAGGAGAGTATAGTGAACACCTTTAGTTTCTTTCTGATCTTAGAGGAAATCTCTGTTCATTATGATACTAATTGTGCGTTCATTGAGTCTAGCCTTTATTATGTTGAGATATAATTCTTTACTTTATTTGTTCAATTCTCCATCATTTTAAGTCTTTGAATTCTCTTTATTTAAATGGTTAGATTTATTTTTATGCTCAGCCTGTGTGACTTAAAATAACTGTTCTTGCTCTCTATTAACTTATATTTATTTTTGTTTCAGTTTACTTTTTTTCTTGTTTTCTATTGTGTGTATCTTTAGCAAAACCAAAAGAGAGCAAACAAAAAACAAAACCCCACAAAAATCAAATCAGCTACATACATGCTTCTTATTTCTATCTTTTATGTTATCTTTAATTATGCCCCTTTTCAGTTTATTTTTAACTCAGCCATCAGTATATTCTAATACTCTTATCATAAGTGTGTAGATTCATATATATGGTATACCTAATATAGTCATATGTATATTTATACCACATGTATTAGGGTTATCTCTTTTGGTATTTCAAAAATGGATTACTCTGTAGCTTTGGTACCTGTCCTGGAACTAGCTCTGTAGAACAGGCTGACCTCCAACTCAGAGTTCTGCCTGCCTCTGACTCCCAAGTGCTGGGTTTAAAGGTATGCACCACCACCACCTGACAGCTATCTCCTTTTAAAAACGTTTTTATAACAGTTTATTTTTTTCATATGTTTAAATATGGGCACGTACATGGCATGAACACATAGAAATCAGAGAACAACTTGCAAGAGCTAGTTTTCTTCTTCTACCATGTGGACCCCAGAGAATGAACTTCGGCTTGGGTGGCAAGAACTATTTATTACCCACTGAGCCATTTCTTAGGCCCTATGATGATTTTTTGTATCTTACCATATTCCTCCTTTAGAGTAGGTTGAAGCTTTTTTATTTTTTTAACAAATTTTTTACAGCTTTACCTGAAAAATTAGCAGTTACGTTTTATTTGTTGTTAATATTTTTTGTATGTGAGTGTGAACACTATAGCACATGTGTGTGGCAGTCAGAGGAAAACTTTCCAGAGTCGGTTCCTGCCAACTTTGTTGAGGCCTTTTGTCTTGCTACTATGCATGCTCCAGGCTGGCGGGCTGTGAGCTTCCTGCCAGTTGTGCTCTCTACACCCGTTTCACAGTGTAAGTGCCACTGCATCCAGCTTTCGAGCTGGGTTCCAGGGAGCAAATGCCCCATTGAGTCATCTCCCCAGCCCTGTATTTTATTTAATAACATGATTTTGGTTGCTTTTAAAAATTTTTTAATGGTACATGGTGTTCATTCTTAGGTTAATACAGAAAATCTACTATGGTAAGTTCTTTTATTGATATTTCATTAAATGTTTATAATTTTTAAGGAGATTGATTTATTGGGTCAAGTTCTCACTTTTAACCCAAGCTGTCCTTGGACTTGGAACATTTTTAGGCTAGCTGTTAAATAGTGAGGTTTTATAAGCATGAACCACCCTGATAAGGTGACTATAGAATTCTTTTATAGCACTTTTCCTGTGCACACTATTGTCAGAATCTTTCTAGAGTTGTCTTGAGAACTCCAAAGCTAGCTGTATATCCCTCCCATCTCCACTATTGGTAGTTTATTTATTCTGCCTGGATGCCTTTAATATTCTTTAATATTTATTGAGTTCAACATGATAAGACCCTATCTCAATGATTCATCTGGATTTATTATATACAGATTAAGTTCATTAGTTTAGAAGAAACCTTAATTTGTGTGTGTGTGTGTGTGTGTGTGTTTGTTTGTTTGTATGTGATCATTTGTACTAGTTTTTTTCATAAGCAGTGTTTCTGATCTTTGGGTGTAGATTGACAAACAAAATAGATGAAAATTCCCTCCCTTACGTAAAGCGTGAATATTATGGCAGGGTAAGTCTTCTCCTCCCACATCCTCACTCCAGACAAGAAAGAGAAATAAGATAAGACTGTTACATAGTATTGAGATATGAGTAAGTTATATAGTGTGTGGGATTAGTAGTTGGCTCCGGAAGACTGCAACAGGATTTCAATATTTGGCTTTTACTGTGGCCTTCCTTGAGGATACAAAGGGAACAACCAGTGCAAAAGTACTAGTGCAACAGCATTGTTAACATGTTAAACTGTCAAAGAAGCCATATAGCTGGAGGGAATAAATAATGAAAATAGTAGAAAATGAGGTCAATATAAAGTGATGTCGAAGGCTTGCCGGCTGTCAGTTGTAGGGTTATGGTCACTCTCTTGAGAATGGCTTAGATTTATAGGGTATACCAGTAGAAGCAGTCATTTAGTAATCCAGATACATGATCTGATGGTAGCTTTGTAAACTCAAGGAGTTAACAGAGATAGTTTAAAAAAAAAAAGACGTGTATTTCTATGTTTGCTTTGCAATTGGAATTGAAGTGCGGGAGGAAAAGAGGGATCAGGGATTAAGGATTATGTTGAATAAGTTTTCCTGGGAAGACATGAAACAAACCCCTGATAAGTCACAGAGAGTAGCACAAAGAAATGGTTCCACCCTGTTGTAGTTTAGTGGGCTTACTTACAAGAGCACGTATGTGAGGTTACTTGCGGAAGCCCAGTCTCCCTTCATTCCAGAAATGTTAACCACTTATTTATTCTCGGTAGAATAAGCTACCTTGTATGATTAGTAAATCCTTTGTAGGGCTGCCTTGTGACCCACCTCATGTGCCCACTCCTTCTACAAGAGAATGTTAGTAGGCTTGTAGGCGGACTTTTCTTTCTAGCCAGTTACCAAATAACCAACACAAAGGCTTATTACTAAATTATAAGTGCTCAGCCAGTAGCTCAGGCTTGTTAACAAATAGCTAACTCATATATTTTCAGTTAACCCATATTTTTATTTACAGTTTGCAATATGGCTTGGTACCTTTTTCAGTATGACATGTCCATTTTGCTTTTCTCTGTATCTAGCTAGTGACTTCCCTTCTTCCCAGTATTCTCTGTTTGGCTCTTCCCCTAACCTTAGCTATTGGCCAGTCAGTTTTATTATCACAGCAACATATATTCACATAGTATAAAGGAATATTCCACATAAGCCCAGTATTAACAAAAGTCTTCTATGGGTAATCACAGTTGTAATGACTTAGAGATGGCAATGGCCATACCATACCCAGAGGTCAGAATTCCACAACAAATGAGTTAAGTATTTCTAGCTTAAACAACTTGAAATGATGGAATTGCCAACTATTGACACATATAGATGTAGCTAGTCTTTCTCTGTCCTGCAAGCCAGCTCCCAAATAGTGACGTGGAGACTTAATATTAATTATGAAAGCTCAGCTGATAGCTTAGGCTTGTTTCTAACTAGCTCTTACAACACAAATTAACTCATTTCTATTAATTTACCTTCTGGCTCATGCTTTGTTACCTCATCCCTTACATGCCATGCTTCCCCTGTCTCCCCGTGACTATACCCTTCTTCCCACCATCCTCTGTTCCTGGAATTCTTGCCTAGCTATTGGCCATTCAGCTCTTTATTAAACCCATCAGAATAACAAATCTTTACACAGTGTAACCAAATATCTTGTAACATATAGATATATTTTATGAAAAACATCAGGAATTTTGGACATGTTTAAAAGTCTCTCTTAGAGCCAGGTGGTAGCGTTGCACACCTTTAATCCCAGCATTCGGGAGGCAGAGGTAGGTGTATCTCAGTTAGTTGGAAGCCAGCCTGGTCTACAAGAGCTAGTACCCAGGACAGGCTCCAAAGCTACAGAGAACCTCTGTCTCAAAAAAAAAAACAAAAAAAAAAAGTCTCTCTTAGACTTTGGAGTACGGTTATTGTACATTACTTTAGAGTTCAGGAGAAAGGTGCATTTGGCTATGAATTTGAGTTATCATTAGGTAGATGGCATAACCAAGAGGGTGTTTTAAACATGAGCAAATCCTACTCCTAGATTAAGAGCTACAGACAATTAATGACTTGAAATGGGAAAATCCATCTTCCCCAGAGTTGAACTCCATATTTGATTATCTGATATAAAATGGTCAGCCCTAAAAATGCACACATGAGTTGAGTAAAGCTAAGTAGACTCAGAAGGTTGTAATTATATATTAGTTTGTGTGTATATGCATATGTTTGTATAACAATAATAATTTTCAAAAGGGGCCATGAATTCAGGATCAGTGGGTGTGTTTCTAGAGAGGAAACTGGAGGGAGAAGATGGAGGGGAAGGGATGTTGTAAATAAAATATATAGCATGAAATTTTTAAAAAGTAATTCAGAGCAAATTCCATGTATTTGGGTAAATGTAATAGGAATGGTTTGGTAAAAGGTGGCATGCTAATGGTCCTTAATTGTTTTATTTTGGTGTTTTCTGTCATAGTGAGTCTTGTTTTTTTCCTACTACTGCTACCAAAAGATTTTCTTTACATTTCTTCATTTGTCTCATTTTGAATATAATTTTTATCCCAAAAACTATGTCTAAGAGATAAGAGTATTAGATTTTCTTGCTTTCTTAAAGTCCTTTGAAAGCCTAGTCAGCTGTCTTGCTGGCCTTAAGTTTTATTCAAAATTTGTTGTTTATATGGTTTTAATATTATTCATTATAATGTTTATATGAATTTGTTGCTGATATTACTGCAGTAAGTGGGGGGTGGCTGTTTTTCTTCCTGATACGTTATTTACACTGAAAATTTAAACTATCTGCTGTATACTTGATAACATAGCTTACATTATTTGCAAATAGAATATTTGTTTTGTCATAAGCATGTTTTTGCAACTATAAACTTTCTTTTAAAAATACCAGGGTAAATAGTATAAATTCTCAAGTATGAAGGAGGTAACAGTTAAAATTGTATCAGCGTAAATCAGATCTTGTTTTTCATTGGCATAGTTGTTTTTAATCGGAGACCCCATTTCTCACTAAATGTTAAACCTATTTATATAAATAACAGATATCCTTGTTTTTCTTTTAGTTCAGATAACCAGGTAACATTTTATAAAAGTTATAATTACCTAGTCTTAGTTTATTGATTTTAAATTATGTTGTTTTGAGTTAGAGTGAATTAATGGCTTTATAGATCAGTAACTCAAGCCAAGAAATGGATCTCTATATTATGTGGAGTGCTTAAAATCCTGCATTTGTCCGGCATGTAAATCCTAGAACTCAGGAAATTGAGGGAAACATCTGTAATTAGTCTTTCTGTGTCCCACCAGCCAGCTCCCAAATAATGACATAGACTTACAGTTAATTATGAAAGCTCGGCCTTAGGTTACGCTTGTCCCGCCAACTCTTGTGACTTAAATTAGCCCACGTTTTGTTAACCCATCTCTTTATACTGCCCTTGCTGCTTTCTCCATGGCTGGATGGCGACTCCTCCTTCCTCTTCCCAGAGTCCTCTCTGTGCCTAGCTATACCTAGACCTCTTGCCTAGTTACTAGCCAGTTTTTTTTTTAAACTAAACATCTTCACACAGTGTACAAATATCCCACAAGATTTTCTCCCATTTTTGTCTAAATGAGAAGAAAAGGTTTTAACTGTAATGTTGTAAAATCATATAAAATAAGGACAATAATCAAGTAAATACAATTACAATGTCTAATCTATCTGTATTTGGCAACTCTGTGTTTTTAGACCTCAAAACATTTTCTTAGGTAAACAGATTAAGCTGAATGCTTGCCCTTAGTTTAGGCTTGTCCCTCTAGCTCTTCTATCTTAAATTGGCCCATTTATTTTAATCGACATTTTGTTGTGTAGCTCATTACCTCATCTCCACACTGTCCATGCCATTTCCTCAACGTCTGGCAGGCAACTCCGTCTTCTTCCCAGAGTCCTCTCCCTGCCCGGAAATCCCACCTGTACCTCTTGCTTAGTTATTGGCTGTTCAGCTCTTTATTACACCAATCACAGCAGTGTATCTCTTACAGTCTACAAATATCCCACAACAAACATACTATAATTTGTGGACAGCCACGGACTACAGAAAGAAACCTTATTTCAACAACAAATCCTTAAATTTTTTGAGAACTCCCTGGAGTGATTCTGCTGCCTAAGAACTATAAACTATAGAACAAAAGAGAATTGTATGTATTTTAATTCATTTTGAAAGATGTTTCTCATCTAAAACTTTCTTTTTTAAAAAGTTTCTCTATATACCCTAGGTTGAGTTCACTTTGTGATCCAGACTGACTTTGAGCTAGCAGCATTCCTACTACCTCAGCCTCACAATTACTCAGGTTACAGGCTTATACCATATGCCCTGCCCCAAATTACTTTTCATCATGTAAATTTCTTTGTAGCAGTACCATTAAAAAACAGACTGATCCATAGAGCAGGCTCCTCCCCTATAATGATTATCAGAGTAGACCTGTTTTAAAGTGTCCCTCTAGAGCTGGTGAAAATTCGTTGCTATAAGATCTTGCCTTTTTACTGTATTAGATTACTAGGACCATATCTTGTAGTTTCAGAATTAAATTACCTGCCCCATTCATTTTGGGCCTAGAAATACACTTTTGAGCTTATGCCAGATAATCTGCCTTATTTTGCTTCCTTTTTTAACCCACCAAATTTAATGAAATATTCAGGTTTTCTAAGACCAAGTTAGACTTTACTTTTTTCTCTCCCCAACCTCAAGTGGGGATGTAATTAAATTACCTCAGTTATCTCAGAGTTTAAATTGGTTTTGAATGGCCAATAATAAAAATGGAATTTCTTAAGAGTGAATTATTACAATACTTAAGACTAACTTGCAAGGCTAACTTGCTTCTTGTCTTGACTGCCTGTTCTTAACTACCCAGTAACTGCTTCCCAAATCACCACACAGAAGCTTATATTAATTATAAATGCTCAGCCAATAACTCAGGCTTATTACTAACTACCTCTTACATTTTAAGTTAATTTACATTTATGATCTGTCATGTGGTGGTACCTTTATTAGCATAGCATGTTTATCTCCTGTTCCCTCTGCATCTGGCTGGGGACTCCTGACTCTGCCCTTCTTTCAATCATCTTTAGTTTGGTCACCCTGCCTATACTTCCTTTCTGGCTACTGGCCAATCATCGTTTTATTAAACCAGTTTGAGTGACAAATCTTTACAGTGTAGAAGAGGATTATTCCACAGAACTAGCTAAACAGTTTACTTTAAAAATTATTTTTAATTTTATGTATGTGTGTATGTTTGTGTGCCCATGCATGTATAGTCATGTGCGTTTATGTACCGGTGCCCGTGAAGCCAGAGACATAAGATCCTTGTGGATTGGTGCTGGAAACCAAACTCAGTCCTCTTCAAGAGCAGTATATTCTCTTAACCACTGAAGCATCTCTTCAGTCCCAGATATGTTACGCTTAAAAAAAAAGACTCTTCAATGTTGCAGACTACGAGTTCTTTACCTCTTCATTTCTGTTCATATTGTTATATTCTAGGCATTGCTGTTGACCAAAGGTGCAGTTTGTTTGGAAACTGTTATTTCTATAAACAGACAACCCCCCCCCCAAAAAGTTTTGCCTCAGATTTAAGTTTTCCATTCAAATTGTAATGCAGCTACTAGTTTGTAGCTTGAAAAAGACCTTACTTCTAAGAAAAAAAAAAAAGAACTTAGCCACCTCTATCTGACTTTAAGTATAGTTTCTGCTACTTCCTTGTCGGAGCTCTGTTTTGGTGATGGTCAGTTAGATAATAAGATTATAAACTATTTAACTAGGTAAGTTAGGTTTTGAATCAGAACACTTTAATACCCTGTGGTTTAGTCTGTATTTACCAAGAGTTGTGTATTCTCGTTCCTACTAGGAAGTGTTAGTGACTGAGGATTTGAAAGTTGGATTTCATGAGCTCTGGCAGTTTGCTGGGTGAAAGGACTAAAATATCCAAGAAGTCCAGTGTAGAGAATAAGACAAGAATGGGGAAAATGAGAGATGATTTTGGGCATTAGGGGTGATGTACTGTGCTTACTCTTCTGCCACTTGCTCCCCTATGTGTAAGTCAGCAACAGTACTTACCGACTAGATGAATAAATTTGTGTCGGGATGTGTGTGTGGTATTATTTATTTTTATTTGTTTTGTTTATACCAGGGAAAATAAAAAATTTGTACATGAAGTTAGACTGAAAGAATCTAAGGTCAATAAAAATGCTCTAACATTCTCTTTTCGTGTTTGAAGATTTTATCGTCCCATATTTTAGAAATTCCCAGCTGAGTGTTTGCAACAGAATCGTCTATGGATATAACATCTAATCCAGAAAGGTTGAGTTAGTATCTCCTCATTAGTTGGATTTCAGACAGTGTTCAATGTGATTTTAATATGTTTACTTCCTAGGAAAGAATCCATTTTCTCTCTGATGTTAGATTTTGAAAATTCTTGTTTAATTTTTCTAAAGATATTTTTGTGTATCTTTAGAAAATTTATGTTAAAATTAAAACAGGGTGAGAGAAAAATGATAGCATTAACAGTTTATAATCAATCAAGCATAATTTGTTCTTACAAATAAAAGTTTATACAAAATCACAACTTACCTCAAAGGGTAGATAAAATTGGCAGACCACATATAAAACAAGGAGGGTATTAGTTATTCCTTTTAGTCCTTTTTGTTAGCTTTGAAAATTATTTTTTTCTAATCTCTTGCTATTTAATTTTTCCAATCTCTTATTTATCCAGTCTTATTTACAAAGAGACCATTTTCTTCTAGTCAGCTATTTTTTTTCCTGTTTATTTTTGTCACCATTGTTCAGTTTGCATCTAGCAGAGTTTATCAGGGCAAACATTCCTGGGCATTTGGATTAGATGTAACTTTTAAATACTTCTTTTGGTCCAAAGTATTTATGTACATTGCTTGGAAATATTCTGGAGAAGATAAACGTTAATAGTTTTAATGTAAATATGTTTTCTTGTAGCAGAAAAAGAAAACTAAGACCTTCAATCCACCAACACGTAGAAATTGGGAAAGTAATTACTTTGGGATGCCCCTCCAGGATCTGGTTACAGCGGAGAAGCCTATACCACTATTTGTTGAAAAATGTGTGGAATTTATTGAAGACACAGGTAGGCTAAAAGAATCAATACATTCGATTTGATTTATGCTCACATTTTTGCTGCAGTAACAGTTTGTTGAATGTTTGTGATATCTTAAAGTATATTTGAGCCTTATAGTTCCCATTAGTGTCATCTTAGTCACCCTGAAGGCAGTCTGATACTTATTTATTGTTGATCAGTAGTGATTTTGAAGATCTTTTTGAACATAATAAATATGTTGAAAGTTAAAATGTTAAGTTTAACCTAATTCTGTAATTTATAACAGCTTCATTAGTATAATATTAAGAGATTACATTTATGATTTTTAAAAATATTTTCAACCTAATAATATTTATATTGCATATTTTACATAAGGATAATTTTCTTTTAAATTAAAGCCATAATTATAAATTTATAAATGACAGTTCATTATGTGTGTGATTCGCTATTTATTCAGCAGTCCTAACTTGATGTTATCTTATATAGTTCAAGGAATATATAGATAACTTCACAGTTCCAAAAACAAGTTTGTTATTTTTTTTTTGCTATAATATAGATCATTAAAACTGAAAAAAATGAGAGTTGGACTAGTAAGAGTTGGAAAATAGATTTGAAAAAAAAATGTGCTTTGAGTGTATTTTATTTACTGTTTTTGAGACAGGGTCTTACTTTGTAGCTATGGAACTGTGTAGACCAGTCTTCAACTCACACAGAAATTCTGCCGCCTCTACCTCCTGAGTGCTAAGATCAAAGGCATTTGCCAACATGCTTGACCATTGAGCATATTTTTTAAATGAATCCAAGTGATTTAATGAAAAATTATAAGAAAAGATTAAAAACACAAGCTACATCATGTTTAGCCTTATTTGCTTGTAGTGCTTTTTCTGATATAACTTTTTTATGCTAGTAAAGCTATATCTTATCTAAATAATCATGCTTAGTTTTGCTCATGGGTGCCCTACCCTTTAGTACAATTATCACTTTATTTGTGTACGTATTGATTTGTCTATTTGATGAGGAATGGTGACTTCTGGTTTTAGTAAGGGTTAGAATATGGTAAAATACTGTTACTCACTAATCATGATTGAAATAAGATATGTCTTCTTTCAGTTAATATATGTTAATTTTTAGAGTCTGCATTTGATGTAAAATTATTCTTTCTTTCCTTCAACAAAGACTTAAGAAATGAGTTTTGGACAAATTTCATGTCTGACTTTAAGATAGGAAAAACGAATGCAAAGATTTTTCTAATACTAGCTCTCTGCTTTGGACTTAACTGGCTTCTCATTAATATCCGGATCTTCTGTTCGGTTCCATTGGTCCTCCTGTCTGTTTTTATGCCAATACCAGGCTGTTTTTAGTACTGTAGCTCTGTAGTAGAGTTTGAAGTCAGGGATTGTGATGTCTCCAGAAGTTCTTTGATTGTACAGGATTGTTTTGTCTATCCTGGGTTTTTTGCTTTTCCATGTGAAGTTGAGTACTGTTCTTTCAAGGTCTTTGAAGAATTTTGCTGGGATTTTGATGGGCATTGCATTGACTCTGTAGATTGCTTTTGGTAAGATTGCCATTTTTACTATGTTAATTCTACCTACCCAAGAGCATGGGAGATCTTTCCACTTTCTGGTGTCTTCTTCAATTTCTTTCTTCAAAGATTTAAAGTTCTTGTCATGCAAGTTTTCCACTTGTTTGGTTAGAGTTACTCCAAGATATTTTATGCTATTTGTGGCTATTGTGAAGGATGATTTCTTCCCCAACCCTTTTATCATCTGTGCACAGGAGGGCTACTGATTTTCTTTGAGCTAATCTTGTATCTTGCTACATTACTGAAAGTATGAGTTGTAGAAGTTCCTTGGTAGAATTTTTGGGGTTGCTTTTGTAAACTATCATATCAGCAGATAGTGAGAGTTTGACTTCTTCTTTTCTGATTTGTATCCCCTTGATCTCCTTTTGGTTTCTTCTTGCTCTTGCTAAGACCTCAAGAACCATACTGAATAGATATGGAGAGAGTGGACAGCCGTCTTGTTCCTGATTTCAGTGGGATCGCTGGGAGTTTCTCTCCATCTAGTTTGACTTTATTATGTATAGTTATGTTCCTTGTATCCCTGCTCTCTCCAAGATCTTTATCATGAAGGGATGTTGTATTTTGTCGAAAGCTTTTTCGACATCTAATGAGATGATCATGTGGTTTTTATTTTTCAGTTTGTTTCAATGGTGGATTGCATTGACAGATTTTTGTGGCCTGGAAGGATGGCCCAACCATATATATGTCTCACAACCTATATATGTCTTTTCTTACATTTTTGAACTTTAAAAATCATTATAAGAATTATTCGCCAGGATCCATTCAGGGATCTTCCATTATAGTTTTTGGTATGCTTCTCTTACACTTCTTTAAAATAGCTTCTTAGCTGTGTCTTTTTTCATGACATGTATACTTTTGTTTTTGTTTTTGTTTTTCCAGGGGAGCATTTTTTTGTTTTGTTTTTCTATTTGTTTGCTTTTTGGTTTGGTTTAGATTCATAGTTTTTTTGAGAAATGTTCCTAAATTTATTTGTATAATTTGTGATGAGAGTCAGGTTCAGTATTTTTAATTGGAGTTTTTTGTAGAGCTGAAGAATCCTCTATATCACACAGTAGGTGGCAGTTATTAAAGAACTATTTCAATGGCTTTTTAGTATCCTATCTTTAAATAACCCCAACTCATTGTCAGATAATTGTCAGGGGTTTCAGTTATTGTCACTTGAATTTAACAGTGTAAGTACTGAACTGGCTGATCTTTCAGAAGACTGAGTTCAATTCCCAGATCGTATGACTGCTCACAACTGCCTGTAATTCTGGTCCCTGTAAATCCAATGCTATATTCTAGTCTCTGAGGGTATCAGGCATACATGTGATACAAAGAAATACATGTAAGCAAAATATGCATACACACAAAAATAAATTAATGAAATTTAAAAATAAATGAGCTAGCCACTAAAAACAACCTGGCTATATTTTTCCTAGCACAAAGGAGCAGTAAATAAGCCCCTGAAACATTTCTTCAGATTGTTTTTATTTTATTTTATTTTTTTTTTAATTTTTTTTTTTCTTGGTTTTTCGAGACAGGGTTTCTCTGTGGCTTTGGAGCCTGTCCTGGAACTAGCTCTGTAGACCAGGCTGGTCTCGAACTCACAGAGATCCGCCTGCCTCTGCCTCACGAGTGCTGGGATTAAAGGCATGCGCCACCATCGCCCGGCTTCAGATTGTTTTTAAATGCTTATGTCCAGTATCAACTTCCTTTAGGCCTCCTGGTATATTAAGTGTACTTTTTATGGTTTTCTAGTTTGAGACCATCTTATTTTTATTTGTTACTAACAACAGTCTTACCGAAATATATGATCATTTACCTGGTTAACAGGCTACTTTTTGTTTGTTTGTTTTACCCACCATCCATTAGAATATACTCTCCATGAAAATCGTGGTCCCTAGTTTCTAAAACTGTCTGTACATAATTAATCCTTAATGTTTTATAACCAAATGATTGCCCTTGTGGCATACAGACAGATTTCTTCTGAAGTTAATGTGTTTCGGGAGCTGGAGAGATGGCTCATTAAGATCAAGTGCTGCTCTTCAGAGGATCCAAGTTCAATTCCTAGCACTCATGTCAGCTCCAGGCGATCCAGTGCCCTTTTTTTTTTCTGTAGGCATTTTCACATATGTGCACATACCCCTACACAAACATAGGTAGGTAGGTAGGTAGGTAGGTAGGTAGATAGATAGATAGATAGATAGATAGATAGATAGATAGATAGATAGATAGATAGATA
>JABTXL010011977.1:1822554-1835012 GCA_025134845.1 Neodon shergylaensis | reverse complement strand
AAACAAAACAGGAAGGAAAGAAAGAAAGAAAATGTTGAATCTTTTATAATCTTCTTAGGAAGATGGGTATTAGGAAATTAGAAGAGGAAGTTGGAAGTATCAAACTTTAAAAATGCATTTAGAATAAAAGATTGGAGACAGTTAAAACAGTTGCTCTAAAAAATACAGCATTGCATCTGTATTTTGATGTGTGAAGGCTGGAAAACAAGAAAGAACTTCTTATTGACAAGAAAAATAACAGAATTGATAGTCTGTCATAGGCAATAAAATTTATAGGTCTTATTTAGAAATGAGAATCTTTTTCATGCACTGAGACTGATTAATGTAAAGCAAACATTTTGAGGTAAGCTATGATACTAATGGACAATGGACAGTTTTACCCTATTTATATTTTTAATCTAATAAGCTGTTTACAAATAAAAGAATAACAGAATCTATAAAGCCAGTGCCAGAATTAAAATGGCAATAAATTTACTTATGTTAGATTAGCAACAGTTATGTCAAAAATGGGACTATGAAAAAAATGCTTTTTTAATGTAGCAGATAACTAATACTTAGAAGCAAATTTAAAAGTGAGACTGTACTAGTAAGGAATTCCATGTGAGATCAAAGATAAAACTTTAAAACTGAAAATTAAATTACTAGAAATTAATATTTTTATAGTCTTTAACTAGAAAATGCCTAAATTTGATAAGAAATCTAGAAAACATAAATGAATAACAATTTAGGCTGCCTAAAAATGTAAAAATTGTGTGTGAGAATATAAGAACAAAATCTTCAAGAGAGTATAGAGTGACCTATGCAGATTAATCTCTTAGTATATATTTGAAAATATACTCAGCCTCTACCATTGACAAATTTTTATTTTAAGATTGTACTTATTATTAATTAAAAAGATTGTTGGTAATGTTGGCAAACATTTTGTATACCTGTTGTAGGTGCATTTTGAGAGGCAGTTTGTGAATATTAAAATTCAGATTCCTTTGTTTTAGAAATTTCACTTCAAGGAGTTTGTATTCCAAAATCCTTTGCATGTGCTTGTTAAAGGCATTTGTTGCAGTATTTGTAATTTTAAGGAGAGAAGGGAGAACTGCCCATGTGTCATTTGTATATTGTAGTGAGATAGAGTAATTATGTTTGTTAAAATGCCAAAACATTACTTATTGAGTTGTATATTCCTGTGTAAAAATATGCCGTGTTGCCAAAAGTACTCTACCATATTTTTAAGAAATATTAGAGATACTATTTTATAATGTCAAATTGGTGCAATTCCAGTTTCAGTGAGGAGGGCAGAGTAGTAGTTGGGGCTCTTGGATTCAATTTAGTTGTTTTATTTTTTAATCTTACCACTAACTGTCTATGCCTCAGACAAGTTAATCTTTCTAGTTTAAAAATTTTTCAGCACTCAGTAGAGACGAAAGAATAAATATAAGGCTAATGAGATAATGCTTGTCCAGTAAGATGTGTAAATGGGTCGTGTTTTCTGTAAGTGATTCATAAAAGGGCTCAAAGGAAGCCTGCTATAAAATATAATAATGATTGCCTCTAAGTCATGGGATAATTTTTTTCTGCTCTGTATTTTCACACTTAGGTGACTTGTTAATATCAAATAAGTCTATGGTATACCCTTTACATGTTCTGTTCTTGTTCTTTAAATCAGCCCTTTACTGAAAACCTGTTTACTTAAAACATTACAAAGTAGAGTTTAAAGGTCCAAATTAGAATTGTTATACATAATTTGTATTCCTTGTCTTTCTATTTTCTTACGGTCTTAAAATAGTCTGTGTATAAACAAGAAAATAAAAGAATAATATTATTAAAATTCTGTAATTCACTGTATGCTGACATATACTATACATTATTTGTGAATGCAGTGCTTTTTGCATCGGGTTGTCTTTCTCTGATCTGTATAGTTTGCTGGCCTGTGAGGAAAAGTAATTAATGAAAAGTATTTTTTGGCAGAAAAGTGCTTGTTGAGTTTATCTCTGCAATAAGTCAAAATTTCATTATATAAATTAAATTTTGATTCTGTTTTATAGATCATAATATCAATCTAGTATCAATGGAAGTCACAGTAAATGCTGTAGCTGGAGCTCTCAAGGCTTTCTTTGCTGATCTGCCAGATCCTTTGATTCCATATTCACTCCACCCAGAGCTATTGGAAGCAGCAAGTAAGCATAAACTTTGTTTTGCGGGTGTGATGGTGATGGTTTTTGAATATTGATTACTAGAGTAAACTATGAAATAGAATTTTTAGTTAAAATCTCACTTTATTGAAAATATGTCTTAAAGGTACCCTCCAAATTTAAATAAAGTCAGGGCCCCCATGGATGACCTTAGGGATATTTGTTTTTAGCTATTCCCACAGGTAATGAGGGACAGAGGGAGAGTGCACTTTGAGGGCAGAAGAGGATATTGAAAGGCCTGTTTTAATACTCTCTACCTTATTCCCTGGATCCTCTGGTCTCCTCTTTTCCCCACAGTCCTGGGTCACATAAAGCGGTACATGGTCCTGCTTTTTACATCGGTGGTAGAATCTGCACTTGATTGCATAGCACTTCCTAGATGAGTTAAATGCTCATGGAAGATCTGGAAAATGGATCCTAAGGTCTGTTTGAACATGAAAAAAACCTAGTGCTTAATTTGCATTAATAGCCAAAATTAATGTAATTTCTAAATTATTCCTTTTAGTATAAGTCTTCAAGTTCTTTTAAATGGGATTACTTCTTTAGTTTTATTTTAAAAGTTCTCCGTTTTTTGTTTTTTAATTAAAATACAGTTCTGAGCCAGCAAGATGTCTCCTTAAGTAAAGGTTATTGCAATCTGAGTTTGATCCCCAAACACACGTGGTGAAAGGAGAAAAACCACTTCAGGAAGTTGTCCTCTGGCCTGTATCACATGGACTGTGCTATCACATGCACTCGCCTTCCTCTGTCCCACCTCTACACACATAAATAAGTGAAGAAGTGTAGAAAAGAAAAATAAATTTTAAAAGAGGTGTGAAGAGATAGCTTACCAGTTAAGAGCACTTCCTGCTCTTGTAGGGGACCTGAGTTCAGTTTCCAGCACCCATGCAAGGTGGCTGACACCCAGCTGTAACTCGAGCTCCAGGTGTTCCGGGTGCCTGCAGTTGTACAGCACATCCCTCCCGACACAGACATCACACAAACAGTAGAAAAACATAAAAGTCTTGAAAATAAAATCTCTTCTTAAAAGTTTTAAGAAAAATAAACTTCTAATATATTGTCACAAGGTATAAAGTTGTCTTTACATATTTCCAGGTGTTCTCTTAGTCATAAACACTAGCCTTAGAACTACTCAGAAGGTTTATTTTAAAGGCCTAGTTTAGAAGTAAATTTGACAAAAGAATTTTTAGTACTTGAAAATTCTACCATTATATAAAGTAAGAGAACAGAAAATAAATCTTTTATCTCCCATTTATTGCTGTACTGTGTTTTAGTTATCCTGTTTTATAATTGCATAAACTTGGAAAATAACTACATTAAATATTTATGCTACTAGTAAGGGAAATATTTTGTTAAAGGAAGATTATAATTAAGTGTAGTATAGGATATTATGAATTCAGGGCTACCTTGTGCCTATCTCTGGTTTTGGAAGTCTTTTGAACCTGAGGGGCATAATTTTATCAAAAGAAAAACTTGGTGACACATTAAAATTAGAAAGTTCATATTTCAGAAATTTCATTGCAACATATCTAGTTCTTATTTATTAGTGTTATATGTTACTGCTTTTGTTGTTGAGCTGTAATTGTACACATAAAGACAGTAATTCTCAGTCTGTACATGAATATTTAAGAGACTAACATGCCTATACATAATTACGTAATTCTAACTAAATTTGTAACCATGTATATAGAAGTATAATATGCTTCAAACAGAGTCTTAATTTTTGTAATAAATATTAACTGGAAATTTGTATTAGATATTTGGAAGTTTATTCATTTTATACAATGATTTCTCTTTTACAGAAATCCCAGATAAAACAGAACGTCTTCATGCCTTGAAAGAAATTGTTAAGAAATTTCATCCTGTAAACTATGATGTATTCAGATATGTTATAACACATCTGAACAGGTACTTACAAATAAAATGCACATTATGTTTTATACCTATAACCTTTATATGCTGGGTAATAATAATTTCTATTTAAGGGGACTATAGACTAAACACAAGGTTCTGTTCGGGTCTTTTGTAATGGTTGTCTGTATTATCTAATTCATATCTAGAAAGTTTTATGATTACTATTTTGCACATATAATCAGTGTTTGTTTAGTTACTATAGTAGGAATTAAAACCAGGCCCCTCCACATGCTGAATAAGCACCCTACCACTGAACTATATACCCAGCCCAACAATACATTTTTTTCTCAGTTTTCTTTAGTAGTTCTCTTGTATGAAATCTTAGAATTGTAGTTAAAAAATGGCAGTAACCAAACTAACCAAATCAACATATTCAGAATTGGAAAAGTTGGAATTTGAAGAGGGAACTCCTAAGTATAATACAGCTCTTATGTGGTTCATTCACCTGTGTACTGTACTGTATTGTAAGTTTGTATTCCATATGTGGAAATTTTAGCACAAACTGTCCTATTATCCAAAATATAAGACACTAATTTTTGTATTTATAACTCTAAATATGTTACAGTTGGAATTTACGTTCAGTAACAGTGGTCTGGGCAGGAGTGGGAGGAATCAACTTCCTCCTCCCCAGAATTCTCCTGTTCTCATTACATCATTTCTACTTCCTGTCTGGTTTTCCCACCTATATTTCCTACCTGGCCAATCAGTGTTTATTTATAACATGATTGACAGAATACAGACAATTCTCCCGCACCACATAAACTCTTACCAAAAGTTTATTCAAACATTTTTAGTGGCAATTTAAAGTATTCTATAGGGTTGTGGTATGGCTCACTGGTAGAACATTCGCCTAGCATCTGGGAAGTCCTGGGTTTGATCCCTACCACCAGAAACTAAACTGCAATAATAGTAGGGCCCAGATGAAATCTATTCTAATTTATTCTTCTTAGGAGAGACTATTCACAATGTTTCAAGTTTGTTATTACTGTCAGTGTGCGATATAAAATTAAACTACCTTTATAACTCTTCCAAGTCCCCCTTCTAAAAAAATAACCAAAATTTTCAACTTGATAAATAATATTATTTATTGTTTACTATTATAAATGGTATAATCTCCCCTTTTGAAAAAATGATTATTGATTAATATTGTTAGTATTTTGTTAACATGGAAGCTGTAAACCTCATTGAATATAGAGAATGGCAATATCTTGTGAGTATACCAGATTGAATTAAAAATTGTACTTGATTTTAAAGATTTTGAAAAAAGGACAGGACAGAGCATATTCAAAAAATCATAGTACTAGCACACCTTCAAATTATCTTAAGTGCTGTATTCTGGAAGTGTTTTTGGCTGTGTACAATAGTAAACAGCACAGGCAAAAGCATGTTATAGATGCATGAAGAACACAAAGAGAGGGGACTCGTTTGAACTGTCCAAAATAAGGATGGAGAAAGTCAAGAGATAGAGAAACAATACCAGGTTAGATCAAACGGTACTGTTCCCATTATGACTTCTGGACTAACTTTAGTCTTTATAATGATAGGAAGTTTGTTTCATAATATATAAATCTTTTTCTTTTTTTTCTTTTTCTTTTTTTTACAATATGTACTATTCTTTTTGCTAGGAGACCACACTCCTTTATGGAGAAAGCATTGTATGGTAGAGGCTTTTTTGTGGTCCTGAGAAATACTAGAGATAGAGCAGAATCTGTTCAGACTTTAGTTTTAAAAGGAGCAGTCTACTGCACAGTTCTAGTTTTCTTTTGTATTGCTCTGGTAAATGCCATGGTCAGAAGTAACTCAAGGGAAGAAAGGGTTTATTTGACTTATGCTTCTCAGGTATCTTGTTGAAGCTGAAGGCAATCCAGGAGCTGAAGCAGAAACCATGCTGGTGTGTTCCCTAACTCCTGCTCAGCTAACTTTTTTGTACAGCCCAGCACTTTTTGCGTAGCAATAGAGCCACCCACAGTGGGCTAGGCCCTACTACATGAATCTTCAAACAAGAATGTAGCCTACAGACACGCCAACGGGCCAGTCTGAGACAGTGCCCCATTGAGTTTTTCTTAGGTAACTCTAGACTGTTAAGATGATAGCTGAAGCTAACTTGGAGCGACTCTGTAACTCAATAAGCCGCCCCCCTCCCCGACATACTCTCACAGGGATTTAGCAGTGAACAAATGGAGCTGGGGTTCAAGGAGAAAGACAACTACATGTCATACCTCTCTTTGACAGATTGATAAGATTGTAAAGTTATCCTATGGAATGATTCTTTGATTATATTCTTCCACTCTTCATATCCAGTTATTATCAAGTACATCTTTGTAATTTTTCCATTTTCTCTCCTTTACAACTTTACTATTTCTTGTTGAGGACCTACTAGTGTGAACAGTTGTTATTTGCCAACTTTTATTCCTACCTTCTCTTGATCCTAATGCCAAGATGATCTTTCTAAAAGATCTCTGTATAAAGATCTTTGTAAATATGTGCCACATGTATTCCTGGTGCCTGTGGTGGTCATAAGTGGGCAGCAGTTGCCCTGGAACTGGAGTTCCAGATAGTTCTGGACTACAATGTGATCTTAACTCCAGTTCTTTGCAAGAGCAACTCATACTGTTAACTGCTGAGCTGTCTCTTCAGCCCCAAAGACTTTTCAAGATGAAAATAGTCCTCTCTGTTCAGGATGAACTCTGAACTGATTAGCACTAGCAGTTCTAAGTGGTTATACTTCCTTTGTGCATAAGCAGCACTTATGCTGTGTTATACTGTTAATAGCAGCTATAGAGGAATATCAATTTGTGGCATATCTTAACATGCCAGTAGTTTGAAAGTGTGGTGCCTAAGACAGCAGCCATCTGAGTATTTATTAGGATTGCATGTTATTAGGCTCTACCACAGACATAATAAATCACAAACTTAAGATAGTCACCAGCAGTTTATCTTTGAACAAGCTCTCCCAAAGGTTCTGACAAATGCTTATAGCCACTGTTGTAACTCAGTTTCCCTTTCTTCCTGCCGTTCTTCCCACATTCATTACCTTTGACTTAACTTGAACCTTGTCCATGAAGCGTTCCCCGGTCACCCTAATTTCCAACAGATAAAATACCTTCAGGTAGACTCCATCTTATGTTCGTAACTTTGTGTGTGGTTCCAGAGCCTAGCACTCCACTGCTACATAGAAATACCACACTGTACATACTAGCCACCTATTGCTTACTAACAAATGGTAGGCTTTACTCTGACTGTTCGATTGAGTCTCTTTTTAACTGGAAATAGTGACTTTTTCGTAATAGAATACTTACTTTAGGTAAGTGATTCCTATGTCTGGGAGCTTCCTTTGGTTTGTGTTTTTTGTTTGTTTTATTTTTTTTTTATTCTTTTTTTAATCTTGAAGATTTTCTTGTTATGCTACAGACTTCTAGACAGTTTTTCTTCTGTAGCTTAGGCTGACCTGGGATCCATTATGCTACTACTTCAGCCTCCTGAGAATTGGTCTTACAGATGTGTACTACTGTGTCCAGTTTGATGTGTTTCTTTATGTGTAAAATAAGAGGGTTGAATACAGTATTACACTTAGTGTAATAATTTATATTTTATAGTTTACGGTTTGCTTTTTACATGTCTTGCTTCCTAGAGGTGGTGGTAAGCAAGGAGTGCTTGCTCAGATATTTAAAGGGCTGGGTAAAAATAATTTTAAACTCTGTGACTACTTGTAACTTGCTTTTAAGTTGTGATAAATTTTAAAGTAGAATTTGTTGAATGTTGTCTTTAAGATAAAATTTTAACGGTGTACAAAATAATGTTTTTAAAGAACTGCTCCTAGTGTGCTAGGAGCTAACTTTCTTGAAATTTAAAAATATTCTTGGCTGGATAGGTTATGCTAAGTATTCCAAAGATGGTTTAAATGAGAAGACATACCCTGAGTTTTGGGTTTCTCTGTTTAGCCCTGACTGTCCTGGAACTCACACTATAGATCAGGCTGGCTGGCCTCAAACTTAGAAATCTGCCTGCTTCTGCCTCCAGAGTGCTGGATTAAAGGTGTATGCCACCACCACCTGGCCCTGATTGATTCCTTAATCTCCCACAGTAGTCTAAAAATTTGGATCCACAGTTAGAAACCGCTGTTTTGAATGGTGTTTTTCAAACTGAAAAGACTTCCTCTGTAAACCTTTAAGCCCTGGGGTGCAGCATATTTTAGACTATCTGACCTTCTCACAGGAGTGTACATTCGTTGCTCTCTTGTTTTAGAATATAGTTGAATAGATAATGCTAAGAAAAAATTTTTAACTGGAAGATAAATTAGCCTAAATGGTAAGCTAGCTTTGGGATTCTGTAATTTCAATGAGTTCTGATTTCTCTTTTCCTCGTTTCATAATTTCAGGGTTAGTCAGCAAAATAAAATCAACCTAATGACAGCAGACAACTTATCCATCTGCTTTTGGCCGACTTTGATGAGACCTGATTTTGAAAATCGGGAGTTTCTGTCTACCACTAAAATCCATCAATCTGTCGTTGAAACATTTATTCAACAGTGTCAGTTTTTCTTTTACAATGGAGAAATTGTAGAAACTACGAACACTGTGGCTCCTCCCCCACCCACAAATCCAGGACAATTGGTGGAGTCAATGGTACCACTTCAGTTGCCACCACCATTGCAACCGCAGCTCATTCAACCACAATTGCAGACAGATCCTCTTGGTATTATATAAACAGAATGTGATTGCAAATGGCCTGAAATTGGACAAAAGCAAATCTAGACATGCATGTTTCAGGGTTTAGTAGTATATTTCATGTTTCGTACAGATAATCCACATTCAAAATGACGAGACATTTTCTCTTTGAACTATGTGGTATTCCCTGTTAACTTACATTACAAATCTAAAAATGTGGTAAGCATGACTGGAGAGGTTTAATTTTTATAAACAAAAAATAGTTATAAAAATGCAAAGCTGCTGCTGCATGCAACCTTATTGCAATCAGTATATCATTCCTGTGGCGATTTTTGTCACATTATATTGTGAATAAAATTTTTCTATAGAAATTAAATGATTTAAAACTCATATATGAAATGTTTAATGCTTTCAGCCTGCTTTATGGCTGGTTTTGTTATTTGATGTGCTAATTTGGGAAGTTAATTCACATTCAAGCAGTCTGTATAGATAACTAAAGCCCAGTTAAGTATTTTATAATTTCAGGCTGCTATGCCATGCTTGGGATGTTGTTTGAAAGAAAGAAAAAAATACATGTAACATATTTCACATTTCTGCACCTTCATCTTCTAAGTAAATCTGTGGATGATTTGATGAGGAGTGAATGAACCTGTTTCTTGTACTCACATACCAACGACACACTTGTGGTTAAAGTGAGTTGATAATGTGGTGTAAAGGATGGCTGTCACCAACTCATTTCTTTATGATCTCTAATGAAAAATACATTTTGTATACGGTTAATTCTGTAAACAGATGCATGTTCAAAAGATCTATGATGGTCTTGTAATCTTAATCTAATATATTTTAGATATTTTAATTTTTCCCTCTTGGGAAATACATTTAGTATAGTGTAGAAAAATACTTCATGACATTTTCATATAAGGTTATATAACTTTTCATACATAAACATGAAATTTGTTGTAGAAAATTCTTTAAACCAAACATTTAATCTAGGACTTCAATTTAATCTGTTCCTTGAATCTATTTTTATGTGGCCCTTGAGAATATATCCCAAAAAAATCCATTGCTAATATAGCAATAAAAATACTTTGGGTACTGACAGACTTCTTGGAGTATGTATATATAAAATCACAAACATGTACTCATATTCTTTCTGTGATATGTTGTTCTACAGTCCAGAATGGCTTTTGCACCATTTTTAAACCAGTTTTCCCCTTTGATGTTGGTACCAGAGTTGCTATAAATGACTGCTGCTTTAGGGGTTAAATATTTTGTTAGTGGAGATACAACCAGAACACTAAATTATGATAAAACTTTCTGACTGGATAATAGGTAAATTTAGTTGGGCTATATTCAAAATTATTTTATCAAAACCATATCATTTGTTTTACTGGAAAAAAGGAAAATGGTTTGTTTTTACTGCTGGGTCATATTTTGTGTAGTAAAGAGAAAAAATTCTTTGGTCAATATTGTAATCTTTATATTTCACCGTTAAAGTTTCCTTATTTGTATTATAGTAAACCAATGATTTTGAGATTCAAGGCTCCTAAGAGTTTGATTTGCTCCATTTTGTCTTAAAATAAATATTCTTTCCCGATTGTTATATCTTAGGTATTATACTTCCAATTTCAACCAAGGTGAACCAGGCTAATGTTGAAGTACATGTATATTATAAATTATCTTATTTGTGTTATACTCTTACATGTTATTATCTTTTCTAAGAGAACAAAGTCCCTATTATTCCTATTGCAAAGCACACAGGAATTAAGAAAGTACAGTAATTTTTAAAAAAGAATATCCGGTAAATGTAGTATTCTTAACTTGTTCTATATTACTTATACCTATGTCTATATAGCTTTAATTTATAGCTGTCAGTTTAACATTGGCATGTCTGGCAAAGAAAATTAAACTTTTAAGAGTTTTATAAACTGTTTCTAGGTTGCTAAAGAATTTATTTTTCTACTATAAATGGTATAGACGAAGCATCAACTATGTACAGGAAAAAAGCCTGAATATTTCTATTGGAAGTAGGCTTAAAAGAGAATTTTCAGAACTGTTCATATCTTTGGTTCATTCTGTCCTAACTTTACTATTGTAATATGTGAGTTCCAATTTATTTAAGCTATTCTCTTTTATAATGTGTTAATTTAACATTCGTTTACGCTTTGAACTATTTTTGTTACTAAAATTAGCATTTATAAGTTTCCACATTAACCACTTTAACACCTTTCCCAGAACTGATCTCTCCCTTTTCTGTGCATTCTCTCATTGACCTGACACACTGCATAGTGAATCACTAATATTCTCCATCTGGTTCATTTTACTAGTAGGTTACAGATACTGAAAATTAAAGTGCGGTTTAAAGCTCAGTCTGTGACACTGACTTGTGTTTGTTTTTGGCCAAGGGTATAGATGTGTTTTTAAACCCTAGAAAAGCAATTCTAAGGGAGTAACATAATGAATCCTTTGTTACTTTTAAGTCACTGGAACGTTTCACTGTTTAGGAATAAACATATACGCATGTGTATATGAGACTTAATGGGTTAAAAGAATTAGTAGATAGTCTTACAATTATGGGTCACCATTAAGACATTTCACAATATTAAAAAAGTACATGTATACATGTTGCCATTGCTTTATTTAAAATTGAGTGCTTATTCTGATATCAGGCTCAATAGTATTTAGATAAACAATATAAAGAAGCATAGAGAGGTCTGTTTCAGACTTTGAGTAGATTTTTTTAAATAAGTCGAATTCTGTCAATAAGCACTTGTCAGGGTATACTGATACCATCTGAACAAAATTCCAGGTACACTACATTTGTTTAAAGTGATATTTTTAGTAGTACTTCCCGCCCTAACATTTACAGTGTAAATACTGTAGGTAACAGCCATCTAACTTAGCCAAAACAGCAGCTCTTATTTTCCATATTATATGTAAATACTAAAGACTTTCGGTTTTTGTTTTATTTTGAGGTACTAAAATTTAGTTCCTAATATCTCTTAGCTATAAACAAAGGGGACATTTGAAATAAAAACTTAGGCCTTAGCTTCCATGGTTATTTTTACTTTTTTTATAGAGTAATAATTGTGATGCTTTTTGTCAACTGAATATAAATATGTGTAAATATAATTTTTAAAAATCAAAAGTGGTTTGTTTCTTTCTATAGTTAATATAATTTTATGCTTTACCCAGATGATGTACAGTAATTTCAGTATCAGTAAAGGACCAGTTTAGTGAATGCTCTGAATAAAACATTAAGGAGCTATGCAAGAAGTTTAAGTTGCCTGTTTTTGCCACTTTGTTGTTAGGTAAAATAGGAATGTTTAAAATTTTATATTAGTAAAAATTTTACTGGATGGTTTTATTATTGGTCTTTCCTTATACCATGAAAAGAAATCAAAAACTCATTCTGGGTATATGAACATAAGTTTTTAAAAATAGCAGGGACTGAGTATACGTGGCTCAGTTGATAGAGTGCTTGCTTAAATTGCATGAAGACCTGGACTCAGCCTCCAGCACTACATAAACCAAGCCTGCTGACACATATCTACAGTCCTAGCACACAGAAGATAGAGGCAGACGAATCCTTCACTTCATTGTGAGTTTGAACACAGCCTGGAACACATTAGACCCTGCCTTCCTAAATAAATAAATAAATAAATAAATAAATAAATAAATAAATAAATAA
>JABTXL010011977.1:1788685-1822544 GCA_025134845.1 Neodon shergylaensis | reverse complement strand
TAAATAAATAAATAAATAAATAAATAAATAAATAAATAAATAAATAAATAAATAAATAGGACAACAAGATAAAGCATACACATGAATCTGGAGTTTGAGGGGCATTCTTTGAAATCACTGGAAATATTTTTCTTAAACCTGTTCTAAACAAGGCAGTGGTGGCACACGCCTTTAATCCCAGCACTCTGGAAGCAGAGGGAGTCTCTGAGTAAGAGGCTATGTGAGTTCCAGGATAGCCAGGACTGTTAATATACCTTTCTCAAAAGTTTTTTTTTTTTAAAAACTGTTCTAGTTATAAAACAACTCTTAATATTGGAAAATGGATGTTTTGCTTTCTTTTCATGGTTTAAAAATAGCATAATCCCAACTTTATGTGTATGTATTGTCAAATTCTGAGGATTTGGTGAGTTCTCTTTGATCTGATTTTTTGTGTATGTCTTGCATTTGAATTCTTAGCCTTTTCCAGTTACCAAATATCTAAAGATAAAAGTTACCAGATATCTGAAGATAAAAGTATTAATTACGGAAAACACCATTCTTCAAAACCATTTCCTTGGGTCTCCTGAGATGACTCTGGTTAAGCACATTTACTGCTTTTCCGGAGGACCCAAGTTCAGTTCCTTGCACTCAGATCAGGCTGTTCAATAAACTGTAACTCCATCTCTAGGGGATCTGTCACCCCCTTCAGTTCTTGACAGGCAACCGCACTCACATGCACATACCCATTCACATAAGATTTAAAAATAAAAACTGCACTAAAAAAATTAAAGATAGCCTCTCTTTATTTTGCCCCATATTCTTACATCCAGTGATGTGCTGTGTTACAAGCAAGTACCAATAGTCTTTATAACAGTTTGAATCTAGCTTTAATGAGCTTGAGAGATCTTCACTATTTAGTTGACTCACCATCCTGTATGTATGATCATGCCATAGACATATGCTATTGTTACCTTTTTCTGGAGGATGGAGATATGAAGAACTACAGAATTTCATATTCCTGTCTTAGTTGAATGATGTAAAATTAGTTTTCATGAACATTTTAGTGGTAGCCAGAATGATTTTGAAAATCAAGTGAATGTCAGTAAAAGCTAACATTTTTATGTTAAGTATAAAACAAAATTATAGTCCTTGAAATTAATAAAACGTTGAAAGTTTTTGTTTACCAGTTGTTAGAAATGTTAGTTTGCAAATATATATTTGTATGTGTATATATGCATATATATTTCATATATACATCTGTAAGTATCTGTCAGAGAATTTGTGGTTGAAAACCCAAATTTGTTAATCCCCATAGTACAGATATTCTGTTCAATTTTATTTTCTTGAAATAGTAAAGTTGATGTAAGTAATTTAGTAATGACGCTCCTATCATTATTACAGTTTGGTATTTGTTTTAAAATTTAGTGTTTTAATTTTTCAATTTTATTTTTATATTGTTTTATTTCAATGTAGGTAATAACGATTTAGCAACTGATTCGTGAAATCTTTTTAATTATATATCTCACTAGATCATTTTATTGTGTACTTGAACTGTGAATGCTTTGGTCAGTATTTTCTAAGTCTAAAAATATTTTATTAGTTTTACATTTGGAGTTTAGTTTACTTTTCTCCTGATTCTTGTTAATTTCATTTTGTCCAAATAAATTTAGATGTTCAAGAAGCAGACATAACACTGGTTCCTTAAAATAATCACTAGGTCCAGAATCATTATGTATCATTCTTATTACTTGTGCAGGACTCCAAATTACTTAAAGGCAGTCCAAAAGCGAGCTGTCTTCCAGGTTTACTGCTTTAAGATTTTGCCTCTAGACCTCCCTTTTGTGGGCAGTCATTCATGACTGCTGAATTTTTTTTCAACTGGAGTATTTTAAGTGAAATTTCTACCAGTGTACTTTTAAAATGCAAACTGTTTTATCTAGTACTTCATTTACAGAATAACTTGGGTTTCCTTAAAATTACTATTTTTATGGTGTAGATTAAGAATTAATTTTCCCTTTTAGGAAATCAGATAATAAATATACTAAACTTTGCAAGCCAAATGATCACTGTAGCACTAATCTCTGGTGTGTGAGTAGCCATTAACAAAATAGAAACGAATAGAACTGTTCTAATGAAATTATTTGGCCAGTAGAATTTAGTTGGCTGGTCACTGGCATAGATTGTTAGTAAAATTAAAGCTTCCAATCCGTTTCTGTATCTGTATGTTATAATTGATGATTAATTCTTAATACAGATTGAAGTAAAATTTTACAGGTGACAATGATCCTCATATCATTTTTCCAAAGGAAATTGCCTTTTTCAGTTGTAAGAAGTAAGTAAGGAGAGCTGTGTTAAGGGTTCTTTTATATTCTGAATGGTGACTTAAAGCTTTTTGAGGACGGTAATTACATACCCACAGAGTATTTGTTAATCATGACAGTACAGTAACTATATCATTATGGCACAGATTTTGAATAGATGAACACTAAAATCATATCTAATAATTGCAAAGGTATGTCATGATTAATGAGTGGTCTCCAGCATATGTGCCTCACTCACCAGACAGGTCTCCTATTCCTGTGGGAAATCATGGGAGAGACAGTTGAGCAAACCATTGGAGAGGTGTGTTTTTACTGGACATCAGACAGTTAAGAATGGAGACGAATATAAATGTAATGATAGAAAGCTGAAGTTGTACCTCACTATCTCATCAGTAGAGAAATCATGTTGCAGTTAGAAGGGAAGATTCCCGGAAGATCATACATCTTCACAAACTATGTCCTCGCTAATCATAACAAAATAAACTTGAGGCAGATCAGAGAATTCACTCTTGGAAAATGAATGTGTTGACCATGGAAAAAGCTTTACCCAGAAATCATACACCAGAATTCCAAGATGAAGAAAATCTAACGTACTGGATGAAGATGGCGTTACTACAAATCCAGCTTATAACCAGCCTCCAGAGTAATCTCCAGTGATCTCAGTTTATGGAGTTCACATGTATGAGTCCTACTTTGTTCTAAGGCGATTCTGTGTGACTGCAGACCTTTTCTGGAAACTAAGCTAGAATTGGATAAACATGTTTGCTTTCTCAAAGTCCAAGGGCCAAAAACATAACAGTGAAACTACATCTTTGTTTTGAATTCACTGTTCAACAAAAATGTGCTTTAAATATATTCCTTTCCCAGGTCAGTGAGATGGCTCTGTGATAAAGGAGCTTGCTGCCAAGTCTAATGACTTGAGTTGTTCTTTTGTGGAAGGAGAAGACCCCACCTTTTATCGTTTGACCTCTACTCATGCCATTAAGCACACACGTACGCACAATTCATATACCCTTCATGCATTAAGCAGATTTTCTGTATTTTTAAGAGGTGTCTGCACTTCATGTGGTCTAAAGTACATACAAGAAAGAAAAACATAAGTTACTATGAGGAAAAGGGAGGAAATACAGGTGGTCTGAGTGACATTAAATGGAACTTCTATTTCCGAGTTTATACATATTCATGTGGCTTTGCAAGTGAGTCTTAATAAAGTCTTTAAAGAAGAAATAAAGTCTTTACTAGAACTTAAAGGCAATTCTGACTTTATCAGAACAGCATAAACTTGATAACATTCAGCCAGAATATAGTCTCATTCATGAACATTAATGCAAATTTTTAAAGCATTTGTATTTCATGAAAACTGTAAGAATTGACTTAATTGCTGGGCAGTGGTGGCCCATGCCTTTAATCCCAGCACTCAGGAGGCAGAGGCAGGCGGATCTCTGAGTTCGAGGCTAGCCTGGGCTACAAGAGCTAGTTCCAGGACAGGCTCCAGAGCTACAGAGAAACCATGTCTCGAAAAAAAATTGACTTAATCTTGTAATTGTGTCAATAGATAAGTAAAAAGTATTTTATTTTTTTCTAGGTATACAAATACTATCAGCTGTTATTACCATACTGCCTTCACACAATCAAATGTAAGGCAAAAAGCATTACTGGATATGGACATTTGATCATAAGAGGTTCAGGTTAGCAGGATACTAAATTACTGTGATCTAAGGAAGAACAAGTCTTTTGAAGTGTTCTGCATCTTTTGTTTCCTAATATAGACAAGTGCATACAGCATCTGGTGGACTGTTTTACAGCTTTTGAAGACATAACATTGTACACAGGAGCCTCAGCTTTGGCACTCTTGACTTTTGGACCAAATAGTTATTTGTATAGAGAGCTATCTTGTGTGTTATAAGCTCTTAAGCCACATCTCTAGCCTTGAACAGAATTAATGCTATAAACTATCTACCCCAAGAGCAAAGATCCAAAATGGCTCCAGATTTTTCCTAGTGTTCTTAACAGAGCAAAATTAAGCATGATTTAGACCTATATCCTATTGAATTCTGCTATGCTCTGTATATACTCCCAAGTAAAGAGGCTGCCAGATCCAAAGCAGTCAAGGAAAGCTTTTCAGAAAACTCAACTTTATGTCCAAACAGCTCTCTTACTTGATCTGTACCATATAGCCAACCATGTTGGAGAGATCAGTAGTTGGAATGATATAATGAATGTATGAAACACCCCATGGAAACATGCAATAAGTTCCTGGAACACGGCCACATAATCTGGAAAGCAGCTACTGGAGTGCTTCTAGACACAGAAAGGGGTGTCTGAAAACTGAAAACTACATCCTCAACTGCTAATGAGTTTCGTAGACCTCAGTGCAAACAGATAGGCAGGTCAACAGTACTCCATTGTGAGGTGAAGTCCGTTCATCTAGGATTGCATCTGGACAGAACTAAACAACCCAAGTTGTTGTAATAGGAGTGGCGAGGCTGCGTCCCCGGCACCCGGCTGCCCACATGGCTAGCTTATGCCCCGAAATAATTACACGGAAACTGTATTCTTTTAAACACTGCTTGGCACCAGTGAAACAACAGATAGAAAGATGGCCCTCCTCCATCACCAAGTGATACATATATTACCTACCTACCTACCCTAGTTGTATCTTTCTATTTCTCAACTTGCACCTATGGTTGTATGAAAGACCCTATATAACCAGATGGAGAATTTTTAAAATATGATTTATAAACTAAAAGCATGTATTTGATATTCAAACTAATTTGGAGGCATACTACCTCTGGTTGGATGAATCAGTCCAGGAAATAATATACTTCTGCCATAATCAAGCCAGGACCCAGTTATCAGACAAATAGATACCACTTCAATAGTTCAGAGGCCTCCAGATTGCACAAAGTATCCAATCCTAAACTGTATTTTTGTCTTGTGTTTTCTTAACAATAAAAGCACTTGCCTAATACTTTCCCGTTGCTCCTGTTTTTGCTTCCTGGCATCCCAATGTTTTTCCCTGTGTAGCATGTGTCTTCTATCCATAACGTGTCAGTATGATGAACTTTGTCTTCCTGAGCTTCTCTTCACTTTTTTTGTAGTTGCCCCTGAATGGCCATATAAAGAACTGAAAAACAACAACAACCCCCAGGTGGTCTTTAAAAACAGTGATGAGCTTCTCACCTTGCCAGAGCTATCTCCTGTCTCACACCCAGTGCTTCTGCACAGACTGGCCACCCCTGCTTGATTCCAAGCCAACCTCTAGACTTTTGGCAGGATCGGCCCTACCTATCACCCCACAGGTCTGTTCTGCACAACATCTAACGTTGCCACACAGCCAAAACCTACTCCTCCAGAGTGTAGCCCTATGAGTCTCCCCAACCCACCAGTTCTAGCCTAGGTTCCATAGCCAGTGTCTTTGTCTAGTCTGACCTTCTCTAGTTCCTCCACAACCAATCTCTATACCTCTGTCAGGACTCTTGATACCAATTCCTAACCTATGGGTCTCTTTCCACCAAGCAAGATCTCTTCGACACTCCAGGTTTGGATCAGGAGGCACATCTTATATGCCATTCCAGTCCCCTCTATCCATCTGACTTCATTCTATCCAAGCCACTTCCAACCTCTAGGCCCAACCTAACTACTCATTCTCCCTTCTGTCCCTTTGTCCACATCAGTCTTAGAACTAGCAAAAAAGTCCACACGCCCAATTTCATCACAAAAAGAGCAATATGAAAGATCAAGTCAGTATCTTCTCTCCAACATCTACCAATCCTGTAGAGATGTTTATCAATGAGAATTTACTAGATGAACCCTAGGACACAATTTAAAAGAACAATTGAAAAAAACCAATAATGCACAATAGCTAAGGAACGGAAACATCCTAAATGTTCTTCAACTGACAAATGTATAATGAAAATGTGGTACATATACACTGTGGCATACCATTCATCTGTAAGGAAAAATGAAATCTTGAATCTAGCTGGTAAGCATATGGAACTAGAAAAGCTCATATTAAGTGAGGTTAACCAGGCCAAGAATGACAAACATCCCATGTTCTCTCTCCTTAGAAGCTCTTAGCTCCAAATCCTCGGGTGTGAGTTTATTTCTTAGAGTAACTGCAGAAACCAGGAAAGTAATAAGGGACCAATGCCAGAGTAGGGGTGAGAGAACAATAGAAGGGAATAGTGGGGCACAGTGATCTGATTGGGGAATAGGAAAAGGAGTATCTAATTAAGGAGGATAGAGGAAGATAAATACTAAAGAAGGGAATAGAGTAAGATAAGAGTAAGAATGTCTGGAAAAGTCATAAAAATAATACTATTAACTGTTTACCTTAAAATCTTGTAATATACATAAGTCTGTATAAATATACATATATAGTTTAAATAAAAATTTATCTAAGCTGACAATACTCCTAGGAGTATTCAAAGACCACCTAACAAAAAGCCTAACACCAGCATAAGAAGCCCTCTTTTGAGTTGTTGGCCAGGGTTGTCCAAGAGACTCCCAACACTTACAGTCTATTGCTATTACCTTTGGTTGCCCCCTAGAGGTGCTGAAGATACAATGCCCTTCAGGTATAGGACCCAAAGGCCCCTAAGCTCAAACTGACTTGCCTGAGGGCTAGCTACACCCACAGATAAGTTTAATCCTCATCCTCATTAAGGAAACTCCTTTTTGTAACCCATGGAAACCATTACAGGAGATTACAACCAATCAAAATATAGAGCTGTGGATCCCAGTGGATACATTTACAAAACAGCTACCATACTTAAGACCCCAGAAGCATTGTAGAAGAGGGAGTGGAAAGATTGTAAGAACCAAAGGATCAGGGAGTTTGCTGTGAGATTGTGTCTCCTAGTAATGTCAAAAGCTACACCCATAAAGTCTCATCTTAGGGTTTCTATTGCTGTGAAACTCTAATAAAAAAAAACATTTAATTGGGGCTGGCTTACAGTTTCAGAGGTTTAGTCCACTATCATCATGGCCAGAAGCAATGCAGTAGACAGGTAGACGTGATGCTGGAGAGGTAGATAAGAGTTCTGCATCTTGATCTGCAGGCAACAGGAAGTGAACTGTGTCCCGCACTTGTTATAGCTTGAGCATATGAGGCCTCAAAGGCTGCCTCCACGGTGACACAGTTCCTCCAATAAGATCACACCTCTTAATAGTGCCATTACCCACAGGACAAATGTTCAGACACATGAGTCTATGGGGGCTGTACTTATTCAAGCCACCACACTCACCAATGCAACAGTCTAAACATAAGCTAAACTAGGACAACAAATGGACAGGAGAAAAACCATGTGACCTCAACACTACACAAAGAACTATGGGAAACTAAGGAATGCTTAGTCTTCTTCAGGGAAGAGCACACCAATTGGTTGTCCAATACCAAATAGCCCTAAAAAACATACAAGTAACATTATATGAATTACACAGGTTATATATAGGAATATTAAATATTTTATATACCTGTATGTATGTAACAATGATCAATAAAAAACAGGATGCAAATTTAAAAGGGCAAGAATGGGTATATAGGAGAGTTTGGATAGAATAGAGGAAATGAAAAGAAGATTTGATATAATTGTATCATAATCTCACCAGGTGGTAGTGGGGCACATGTTTAATTCCAGCACTTGACAGGCAGAGGAGGCAGATCTCTGTGAGTTCAAGGCTATCCTTGTCTACAGAGTGAGTTCCAGGACAGCTAGGACTGTTATACAGAGAAACCCTATCTTGAAAAACTCATAATAGTAATAATAATAATAGTATCATGATCTCAAAAATAAAAATATAGTAAGAAGTGGTGCCATGTCATGAATGTCATGGGGATAATCAACCATTTTTTGACTAGATCAATAGCCTGCTTTGTGAGATAGAACCCATACCTAGCAATGTTAAAAGAGCCAAGAACCCGTGACCAGATAGATTACGGGACCTAGGGAGCCTAGGGAAGAACCTGCTACCATTATTCGCTAAATAGATATGTATTTAAAACTATTTCTAAATAAATACATGGAGTTTTATTCTTACTTATGAATGCCTGGCCTTAGCTTGGCTTATTTCTAGCCAACTTTTCTTAAATTATCCTGTCTACCTTTTGCCTCTGGGCTTTTAACTTTATATATCTTTATTTTCATTCTTATTTCATGACTGACTATGTGGCTGGCTGGCTGACCCTCAACATTTTCCTCTCATTCTCCTTTTCTCGCTCCTCAATCTTCTCTTCCAAGATTTCTCTTCCTATTTATTCTTGCTGCCTGCCAACCCAGACCATCCTTTCTCCTGTCTTGCTATTAGCCATTCAGTTCTTTATTAGACCAATCAGGTGTTTTAGATGGGCACAGTAACAGACCCACAGAGTTAAACGAATGCAACATAAAAGAATACAGCACGTCTTTGCATCATTAAACAAATGTTCCACAGCATAAACAAATGTAACCCATCTTAAATTAATATTCCACAGCAATGGAGTCTGATTTATGCACCTACTCTGAATTTCCAATCTTCTATTAAGACCAAATTTTGTATATCTGTGACTGAGTTATTTTTTCAGGAAATATGACTTCCTATACCTATATATTTAGGTAATAAAATCTGTTGTTAATATTGATCTATTACTTCTTACATCCAAATGAGGCAAAGAAGAGTAATGATAGTCATGATGCAATAATAGTACAAATTCATATAGAAACTTAGAAGGAAACAGCTTTTCTTGATTTGTTAAGGTCTTTTGAACATTGAAAGTCTTGCAACCCAAAAAGCACTTGAGTCCATGAAAATCAGGGCATTCTAGTGGGCAAACATCTAACCTAGAGGAGGTTAGGCTAGGCTCCAGGTGTGAAGCCTGAGATGAGTTTGGCAAGCACTGATAGCCACAGTAAACATATGGATCACAGACAGTCGGAAAGTGTTGTGTGCTGACCCAGCAGGGTATAAACCCTCAACAAAGAACACAGCCAAGAGACCTGGGATTCATGAGGGTGGTTCAAGTACCAGCCTTGACAAGAATACCTCTTGCTAGAGTCGGAGTGCTGAGATTTAGAAATATTAATAAAGAATACTAAGACAGAAAAATAATAAGACAGAAAAACATAGAATAGTACCAGGAGGGAATTCCAGCGAATACTGAAATCACCTGAATTTAATTTCTAATTGCTTAAAATACCCCTGACCTGAGAAGATAGGAATAAGACAAAAAACTGCATTAATATGATACAAGGAAATGAACAGATCAGTTGAAGGTCACAGGCCCATCCATAGTTAAACTTCCTGTTGCTAGAACAAAACAAGTCACTCTCACACCCTAGACCAGAACATTCTGTAGGCAAACCACTCCCTGGGTGGAATCCAATGCTATCTCCTTAAGAGAACTGGAACCTTAGTTGGATCCTTAGATTTTTTGCTTGAGGTGGAAACACATCTACTTCCCTATTCCTGAAATACAAGGTCTGGCTATTAGCCACACCTGTTGACAATAACCTTGAGAGAGAGAACTCTCTGAGCAAAATCCAGGTGGGACCTTTGTTTGAGGCAGAAGCCCAGTAACAGTGAAGGAATAGAGATGAGTTCCAACTCTCTGACCTTTGGTCAAGGTAGAAATAGGCTCACATTTTTGAGCCTCCACAAGGAGCCAAGAATAAAATAATTGAAGAAGAAACGAAGGCAGCCGGGGTGGTGGTGGCGCCTTTAATCCCAGCACTCGGGAGGCAGAGGCAGGTGGATCTCTCTGAGTTCAAGGCCAGCCTGGTCTACAAGAGCTAGTTCCAGGACAGGCTCCAAAGCTGCAGAGAAACCCTGTCTCGAAAAACAAAACAAAAAGAAATGAAGGCAATGAAACACCACGGTTATTTAGATCCTGGGACCACTCACAATAGCTACATGTGGGTCTTTTAGAAACTAGAACATTTGGGTCAAAATGACTTTTAAAGCTGGCCTAGTTCAGAACTGCTGAACATTCATTATTTAAGTCACCCATCCCTCAATTGTAGGCAACTCCGAAAGAGCAGGAGAAGATTAACGACCCAGCTTTAGGTTTAGATCACATTGGCAACTACTAACATAGTTCCTTCTGCCCAATGTGAGTGGAAGCTGAGACCCTGTCTTAGGTAATGAATTCTGGATTCTAACACTCAGATTTATAAGGACAACAATCCAAAACCCATGCTACCCTTCACGGTGAGGCTGTTCCCAATCCTAGTGAATTCTCCATCTTGTAAGAAGAAATAAGGCATGCTATCTCTTTAAACCATATGCTTTCTAACAAGCACAAGCCAGGCTGGAGGCTTGGCAGATTTTCATCTTTGGTTCTTTTTTTTTTTTTTATCATTTTTTAACCTTCATAATTCCTTACAAAAAGATCCTTCGAATCTTTACACCTCACACTTTTATTTTTATTTTGTCAGCCTAGAATATTTTGAGTCAAACAAGTATATTTATAAGTATCATTATGCAATGGTATTTTGTATTGTATGTTATTATTATAAATTGATAATCTCTGTTAGGCAGTAGTCTTTTGACGAAGACACTTCTTTGATCCTTGTCGAAGGAAAACTGGGTTTCTCTGGAACAGCAGGCAGTGGTGAGAGCAAACTAATAATAGTGGGTTTGGGAAATGGTTCGTAATTAATGTAATACCTATGCTCTTCCTGTCACTCAACCCCGATGTTCTGCTCTGAGGAGGAAGACTGCACGGAACAGAGATGTAGGGTTCGTATTACGGAGAGAGAAGAACTCTTATAAATCCTGTTTATTTCACCGATGAGGCATCTAATTCCAGAGGTTTGACTGTGTTAGCCAAAGACATCACAGATTAGCCTGTTTCTTCACTCATGAGTTGAAAATGTTTGCCCCGCCCCTATGGACCACTGCTGCGCATGGTTTGTAGTGTTGTCAAGCACAACAGAGGCAGAGAAGGCTTTCGTGGGGTGCTTTGGTAAGTAGTGTTTCTTACATAGCATGGACTGAGCCCCTCAAAAGTGACATACAAACTGGAACACTGGGAAGCCTTTACCATGTGGGATGTTGTATGTGGGAAACATGTGTCGTACAGGCATCCAAAGCTGCAAAACAGATGACGGGACTCTGACACGTTGTCACATGAAGCAGCAGCTTCCGCTCTTACATGATCAAGACCCAGACTAAGAAATAGTCTAACACTGTGACCCAGTCCTTGCATGCCCTGCACATAGAAACATAGGCATAGGTAGCTGCTTAAACTAAAATTACATTTCCCACTAAACGGGCATAAAACCAGTCAGCTCATAGAAGTATCTGTCCGTGTATGTGTATACATGAATAGAACACTGCTCGTAGGATAGCAGCCTGGGAGGTGGGCAGTCAGTCACTCTGCTGATGCCCGTGTTGTCTTCTGTAGGTGGTTAGATAGCAAGAAATTCTCTTTTATATCAACATGAACTACAGTGTTACTAAGTCTCCTCGGACAAGCCAGCCATCACCAAATGTCTTAAAAGAAACTATCTTGGCTTTAAAAATAAGATTATTAAGCATACGGTGCTTTGAATATTCTAAGTCAGATTCTAGGAGAATCATTTTCATCATGTATGAGTTGGAGTCACCTGACCACGTGTCTCCACCAACAGGCAGCAGGAGCTGAAGCGGGGACTTAGGACGCATTGTCTAGGACAGCCACATCCCGAACACAGCCTTGACGTGTGAGCAATCAATCTCATCCTCCACAGGTGCGTGGTGCGGTCCTGTTTCTCTGACCTCAGGTTCCATGTTCTTGCACCTTCTCTTCCACTTCTCTTGTTGACTTGTTGATTGTGTGAGGGGGCAGGAACTGAGCCGCGTGAAAGCATCCACGATGTTATGAATTCCTACTGCTCCGGGCAAGTGGCGGGCAAGCCTGGAAGCTGGCCTTCTGGTTTGATTGAGCTGGAACATGGCCAGCTCCGGAGTCAAGGCTGGGATTCTGAGTTTCTGGGGTGACACAAATAAAATGAGCAGTGGGGGTGCTCCGATATCATTCCACGATGTGCGCAGCCCCCTCTCTCCCAGCGACAGGCAGGGTTTTGTCAATAGTCCTTTCCTTCACTCCTACCCTCAGCTGGCGTTTTTTATGTCCCTTTTACCCTGGCAGGCTCAGTGTGAAGCCTGAGACTGATCGGGAACTAATTCAAATAAATTTCTGAGACAAAGGAGCTAACATCTTTGGTGTGGAGTGAAAATTCCTATGGAATTTCCAGTTTACCCTATACTAGTGAAACATGTATCTACTGTGATTGCTAATATTTCCCTATGAAATTGTTTCTTTCTTGTAAGTTCTTAGGTTTAGTGACAAAGCTGTCAATGCTTTTATTATCCCTCTGTGGCCCTGTGATACCCCTGCTACCTTCTAAATACCATTTCTCTTTTTGTCTTGGTTTTCGTTTAGCTGGATTTTGACCAATTTTATTGATGTTGTTACACGCCCCGCTTTGAGACAAAGTTTTCCTATGTAGCCCAACCCCAAACCCCAATGTCTCAGCATCCAGAGTGCGGGTATTATAGACCTTTGTCGCCACGCTCATCTTTTTAAAAGGCATTTAAAGTGGTGAGAACCTGTGGGGTACAAATGCAGATTCAGTTCCAGCTTCTCCAAAGACTGAGACAGGAGCATTGCGTCTGAGGGCCGTTCAAGGCTAGCCTGAGCAACAGCAAGAAATGGTCTAAAACAAAAAACAAGAACAAAATCACACAGCAAAGGGAACAAAACTCCCTCTGTGAGTCACATATTAGCTGTGGTCCATAAAATCTGACAGTATTTTAAATCGTTTTGAAATGTTTCTTAGTTCTTATGTCTTGTAAGAAATGTTCTAGGGTTGTTGTTGTTATTATTTTTTTTTTGGTGCAGAAAAGTAGTTATTTTTGTATGGCTACAAAATTTAGTTTTTAGAGATCACATTCTGTCTTTCTAACACCACTCCTTTAAAGTGAATTGTAGAGTTCATAGAGTTTGTGGCCAGGTGTATTGCCAACAAAATTTGGAAGGAATGTCATGTCTGAGACTCCTGGAATGTGTGGTGATATTCATTACACTAAGACTAATGTATCGTGATGCTTCAGTCTTTAATACTTTTATTGATTTAAGTTGATTTAAGATACCATTCCATTGTCTTTTACTTCAGTGTGAGAGGTTGGCTATCAGTGTAATAGTGATTCTTCTGTAGATAACCTGTCTCTCTATCTGATCTCGTTTTCGTCTTTGAGACACAGTCGCTTCAGTGCCACGAGTCCCTTCATTTATATCGCCCTGGATTTTAAAGTTAACTGGAACTCTGTTTTTAAGTTCTCTGTTACTGTGTTTAAATACTGTCTCTCTTGTCCTATTAGTCTTGCCCACTGTTATGAACAGAATTGTGTCCCACCAAAATTCATGTGGTGAAGTCCTCACCCCAGTGTGCCTGTATTTGGACTTTAGGTAGTTAATTAAGGTCAACTGAAGACTCTCGGGAGGGGCATCATTCAACATAACTGGCGTCCTCAAAGAGAGACCTGAGTTCTGTCTCTGCCACCCTCCCCGCGCGCGGAGGAAAGGCTGTGTGAAAGTGTAGACACAAGGCAGCAGTCCACACAGGAGAAGCTTTGCTGAGAACCAGTCTTCTGTGGAACCTCACACTTGGCCTTCTAATTTGTAGAACAAAGAGAAAACATTCCTGCCAGAAAGAAACAAAGCCTTTGCTCCTTTGTTTTGATAGTCCTAGCAAAGTAGCCTGTCTTTGGAGGAAAGTTCCTTATGGATCCTTGCACTTGTTTCCAACTTCTTAACCTCTTCTTCCTCCAGGCTTCAATCGCTTTGTCCTACGATGTATTTTTCTACTTTATTTTCCATCTTAGCAATTTTTGCGACTAATCTGATACTTAGTTTGATCTTTGAATTTTTAATCTTAGTTATACTTTTTATTTCTATGTTAGCTATAATTCTGTTTTTATGATCATTATTTATTTTATTGTCTTTGTTCCTTGAGTATATCCTTGCCATCTCCTTGTTTTTTAAACAGTTGAGTTCTTACTCAGCTCTAGGGACTGGCCCTGGCTGGAGAGGCGTCAGGATGGGGATGAAGGAAGGTAGAAGAGTTGAGGGTAAGGGGCACTGGAATGTCTGGTGGAGAAACGGCAGCACCCTGGACGCTCAATGTGTTTATTATATGCGGTGAACAGAAAGTGGGGTTCTTGCATTAACTGAACATACAGTTTATGGCATAAACCGCTGCATCGAGGAGGCAGGTTTAGCTAACCTTCACAGGATCTTTGGAAGTCTTCGGGCTGTTAATATCCACGTGAGAATGTTATGGTGGGCATTTTCTGCACACACTACTTTGTGAGAAAAATTTTCTCAACTCTGTTCTTTTTTTTTTGGGTTTTTCGAGACAGGGTTTCTCTGTGGTTTTGGAGCCTGTCCTGGAACTAGCTCTTGTAGACCAGGCTGGTCTCAAACTCACAGAGATCCGCCTGCCTCTGCCTCCCAAGTGCTGGGATTAAAGGCGTGCGCCACCACTGCCCGGCTTCAACTCTGTTCTAAATAAGACAGAGATGGGCATGCCACTGTGTGTGGAAGGGATTCCTTCAAAGTCCATCCTCGCATTAGAACAGAGCCTTTCAGAATCCCAGTTTATGCCAATGTAATATATCACCTGCATTTCTCATCTTATACAGTCCAGGTCTTCTCTCCTAACTCAGATGCTGTCAGTTAAAGCCAGAGGATCGGTTTTTCCAAAGACTGTCTCTCATCTCAAGATCTCATTATCTCTGTGGGGATGATTGTCTTGGCATCTTCCAGCTGTGTATTCAGAGACATTTTAGAATTTTATCCTTCCTTCCTTTCCTCCTTCCTTCATTCCTTCTTTAACTCCTTCTTGAACTCCCCCCTCCCTGTCTTAGTACTTTGCACAAACAGAATTCCTTGGGGCATCTTATTCTCATATTACCAGAAACAGAATTGCGAGTCTTATCAATACTTTCATGTTATGCTTCTGAGATGCCCAATTTAATTGTCCTTTAACCACTAATCCAGACTTATGTGTTCATAGTTCATATCCAGACACAGAACCTTGTTTAATTAGGAATATGATGGACTGGGGTCTATAATTAATTCCTTTATTCGAGTACATAATTTTATTTCTGTCTTAACTTTATTCTAGGTAATATGTTATAAAATGGTAAATTTTTTGGACATGAAGAGGCTTGATCCTCAAGGTCCTCAGAATTTAAGAGGCAGTACGTTGAAGAGGTGGCTTCAACTCTGTCTTAAGGAACTATGCAAGGGTTTGCCTGGAGTCATGAAAGCTCAGAGACAAGCCTTTGACCCCATTCCTGTAGAGGAGGAGCACTCTGAAGGCTGGTGTGCACAAAAAAAAAAGCTGTCACGAGTAAAATTCTTAGCAAAGCCTTTGGTCAGTTGACCAGCATGACTAACTCTTAGGAGCAAGTTCATGTGTTCCTTTCTGTAGAAGCTTATCTTATCCCTGGAATGTGGTCACAAACACTCTTTCTCTTCCTGAGCTGACTCCAGGGAATCCAAGTTAGCAGATGGTAGCCTCAGGCCTATCCTAGACCGAGTCTTGCAATCTGTTACAGATACCCTAGAGCATTTCTTACAATATAAGTTAATTATCATCTATTGGTGGTGAGAACCATGGCTTCAACGTCTTTACACAGACAAGTTGTGCCCAGAAACTGCCCAGTGTCAGGACAAATCTAGATGCAAAGTTGAAAATTTGAAGAAACTTGCTTAAAAGTAGTTGTTTTCTAGAGCGGCAGCGGCGGACTCTTCACAGTATTTGAATCTTTGTCTCATGAATATAAAATAGATACACAGTGAAGAGAGTATTGTTGGTAAGAAAAGGTGAGTCAGAGGTAACTGCTTGGCAACATTTTCGCTTCAAATTTCTTGGAAAGCGTTTTAGCATACTGTTTCTTTTTTATCTCAGTGCAGTATTTATTAAGTGTCTAGTGTATGTAAAGATTTTCAGGAACCCAAAGGACGAGTACACTCAGCTTCTAACGCAGACTTCCAATCAGGAAGAGTGGATAAGTGCCCGAGAACAGGGATGAAGTAAATAGAAAAAGAGAAATGTTTATGTTCGTGAGAAAGGCTTCGAGATGGGATGCAATTTGTCACAAAGTAGATAACTTATTTTTTACAATGAATATTTACGAAAGTCCAACACATAGGAAAGCACACAAATGAGAAGTATGTGGTGGCCTTATTGGAAAATGGGTGTGACAGTGTATTCACAGCACCAGGCAACAGAATCGAATAGTTCCAGAGTCTGTGCCTTGTCATTCCCCTCCATCCTTCTGCAGAGACAATGGCCATCCTGAGGACCAGTTTCTCTTTTTTCAAGAACCCGCAGAGCAGAACAGACTATTAAACAAAATGAATGCATTTCTCTTTGGCCTCTTTTGAGTGCTGTTTTGTTTTCAAAATTCCGACATACTGCAGTATTTGGTTGTGAGAACATAGGTGTGGTGTTGCTAGACTGGACGGTGCATGTGTTCCACTCTAATGGATTCTGATAGTTTTCAAAGTGAGTGTGCAAACCTCCACACTCAACCAGAAGGAATGAAAAGCAGAATCCTATACACCTTTCCAACAAAACAGGGATTCTTTTTTAAAGAAAGAGTACAGTTGTGACTTTCTGGTGTGTACTTATTGTAGTGTGCTTATCTAAACCCGGATGCTATAGACTGCTGTCCAGGTGGCCGTATCGTATAGCCTCCTGCATCTGTCCTACACATCTCTACGGCACACTCTTTCTGAATACCATAGGTCAGTGAAACCGGATGCTTAGTATCTGTGTATGTGGGCATCTACACATAGAAAAGGTACATTGTGTGAAAGCTAAAACATGGCTTGCTTGTGCAGGGTGCTTCCCATAAACAGCTTGAAGCATTCCGAGTTTCTCCAGCTGAGTCACCGAGCACTTGAGTGGGTGTGACAGCTGAGGTCATTCCTGTGTACTCTGCAGACTTTGTCACTCGGGTCACACTTGCTTCCTTAATTGAAAATAAAAATTTAAGTCATTTGTACACATGTGTTTGGGTTTATGTATGTGAGTGCAGGTGCCCGAGGAGGCCGGAAGGGAGGTGTTGGATCCCCTGTAGCTGGAGTTACAGGTGGTCATGAGTTGTCTGATGCGAGTGTTGGAAACCAAACTCAGGTTCTCTACAAGAGTACTATATTCCTATATTCTTTTTTTCTCTTCTCTTTCTTTCTTTCTTTCTTTCTTCCTTTCTTTCTTTTTTTTTAAACTTTCAAGATAGGGTTTTTCTGTGTTACTTTGGAGCCTGTCCTGGAACTAGCTCTTGTAGACCAGGCTGGCCTCGAACTCACAGAGATCTGCCTGCCTCTGCCTCCACCACCACCCAGCAAGAATAGTACTCTCTTAACTGCTCTAGGCCTGCTTTTATCATGTTTATTTTCATGCTATAAACTTTTGCATTTTAAGACTTTAGACTCTTTTTGAAAATACTTAGCTTAGAATATATGTATTATTGGGGCTGGACTCTGTGGGCACCAGAGCATATGTCTGTATAGAAATACACAGAGCTGCATACAAATACACATAAATAATTAAAAATCTTAAAACACATATATTGTATAAAATATTTTTCTTTCAATATATCATGACTCTATAGACTTTTTCTATTATAATTAAAAACTAGTTTTTTTTTTTTCATCCAAACCCAACTGCTGCCAAGTCTGTTCCAAGGTCCTACTACAGCTGGGGTCTGACAAAGGGCACACAGAAGGTGGGGTTGGGGCATCAACCTGTGGCCTTGTTGGTGTCGAGATGTCCAGAGCCATCCTGATCTGAATATCCAGCACTTCCACCTGGAGACAGCAGGGCCCAAGCTGCTGCAGAGGGTCATGTCTTTCCATGGTCCTGCTGCAGCTGGGGTCTGTGTTGATGTCTGTGGCCTCTTTCACCTCAGGGGACCATCGGAACCATGTGTGATATCAGAGGGCCATGCTGCGCTGGCCCTGCCCTTCCCGGCTCTGGGAAAGCTTCAGAGAGACGACCCCACCCCACATCACAGGCTTGACCAAGAAGGCATGAGCATAAGGGAGCTGGCTTTTATCCCTCACCTGAGGCCGATGGCCCCAGTGGCCTGGACTGATCAACTCAGCTACAAACCGGACCCACATCCTGGGCCTTCGGTTGGCCACCCTAACATCTACCCCGTCTAGGACCTGCTGGAGTTTGTGATGTCCAAGAGGAGTTCCCCTGGGATCCAGGGATGGTGGTGTGCCAGCAACCAGAGACCTGGGACCAGACCAGTGCGATGAACTCTGCAATGAACATTTGCTAGTAAAACCGATCGGACAAAAGAGTGCACTGTGTGGCACACCTTGACTCCCAATGCCACGAGGACGAATGAAGACGTGTTGGAAAGTCAGGAAAGATGGAGGATCTAAGAGGTTATATTTGGTTTTTGTTTTGTTTTATTATTGTTTTTGTTTGTTCTCTTGCTTGCTTTGCTTTGTTTTGTTTTGATTTTTTTAAAATTTTCTTTTTGAGGGTGCTGCAGGGTGAGGAGAGGATACAGAGGGGAATAAGGTGATGTGAAATTCCCCAAAATCAACAAAGTTTGTTGTTTTTTATTTATTCATTTATTTTTTCTTTTTGGTTTTTCGAGACAGGGTTTCTCTGTGGCTTTAGAGCCTGTCCTGGAACTAGCTCTTGTAGACCAGGCTGACCTCGAACTCACAGAGATCCGCCTGCTTCTGCCTCCCTAGTGCTGGGATTAAAGGCGTGCGCCACCACTGCCCGGCTATTTTTTTTTTTTTAAGAAACAAACACACAAATTAGCCCAGGTAAATTTGAAGTTGGGATAATCTCTATCACTGACTTCTACCTCCACATCTGGCCCTACCGGAAGGTTCAGGCAGTAACACGAATGGAGCTTTCAGTTCCTGGATAACAAGATCTTCCATAACATTCCCTGAAGGATGTGCCTGGGGATTGTTGTGAGGAGGTACCACTTCAGAAATGTGTCTTTTGTGGTTCTCTTGGGACTGTCTTTCTTTTCATTCTAGGTTTGCTTCTAAGTAGACAGCACAGGGCTGAGTGTTCTCACCTTTACATGTTTACAAAATTAAATTTTTGTTTGTGTGTGTGATGTGGAGGTCAGAGGACAACTTGTAGAAGTCAGTTCTCTCCTCCTTGTGGAGATAATTCAGGTGTTCAGGACTGGCAGCATTTGGGATTCAGGTGCTAGGAACTGGCAGCATTTGGGATTGGCAACAAGCTTCTTTACCCACTGAGCCATCTTGCCAGCCCCGTTTGCACTTTTTAAAGGGTTCATGTAGGTCTGCGGAGCTCCTTCTAGCCCTGTCAACTGTGAGTTTTCTTGGGGTTACTTTTAATTTTCCGGCTGATTCCATTTTCTCTTCGTTTCTCCAGCTACATGGTCCTCATCCAGCTACATTATAACCCTATGAGACCCTTGCTGCGTGGGGTCTTCCTGGGAAATGTCGTTTAGCATGTGACTGGAAAGCATCTGTGTTAACATAGGCAGCCATGTTAGAAATCTGTCTGTGCAGATCATGCGTGTTCTGCTGACAAGAAGAAAGGGTTGCTGCTGTACTTTTTGGGATAGGGTGAACATGCATATCACACGCTAATCAGGACAAAAATAAGGCTGAATCCTGAAAACAGTCCAATTGATTCAACAGATTGCTCTCCTAAAGTAGAAAGGCCACTGATTTAATCAAATGATCGGGAGAGACAGATTAAAACATCAAAGCTTCCCGCCTAATAAAGAGGGAGATCATTGGGAATTTTGGGATGGTTTTCTTTCGCTGAAATAGTGACTGCTTGCTGGGTTACAAAAAGTAACATTCAACACGTAGTTTTTCAGAAACCTTCTCTGCGTAAGGAAAAGTTCAGGGGAACAGAAATGACCAAGCTGCTAGCTCCTTCATTGCAGAGGTCAAAGTCTGACGAGGAGCAAAGATAAGACACACCCGCCTACCTGGTTACACAAAGCCTTGTGTGATAAGAATTTTGTGGAAAGAAGGACCGAAAACGGAACCACAGTTATTTGAGTATCTTTTGTGAGCCAGGCACACTGAATCTTACTTTAATCTTATAACGACAGTATGAAGTTGGTTTGTTTTCAGCTCAAGGAACCATGAACAAGTACGGAAGATGCTAGATATCACCATCTGATGGCAGAACCAGGACTCCAGTTCGGATACCCCGATCCCTAGAGCTGTGTTTCTAACAGCCTCACAGACTAAGAGTCATAGTCTACAGAAGAGATGTTTCACTTTGGTAGTGTTGGGGATGGAATACAGCCTTTCCACATGCTAGGCAGGCTCTCCGCCAAGGAGCTCCAGCCCAGTAGATACTGATTGATCTTGTACCTTTGAATATGGAGAAAAAAGAGAGTCCTTCTCCTTCTCCTCTCCTCCTCTTCTGTCTGTATAACTTACTCCTACTTTTTAAACTATTGACATTTATGCAAATAATCTTCTCCCCTCCCCATTTCTGTTCTGTTCAAGTATCAAGAATACACAGTTGTCTGGTTCAAGTTAATTCCTTGCTTTTATGTACCTTCCTGCTTCGCAGTTTCTCAAGAGCTATCATCCCCATTTCCTAAGGCGAAAGAACCCAAGCGTAGTCTTTCGCCTAGGACGAGTCAGCTGGTAATCAATATGAGTCTCTCTCTCCCACGTGAGTTGTTTGGGACAGAGGAACTGCTAAAAGATGAGCCCGGAAAGGACAAGGCAGGATTCCGGGCTTTAGTTTTCATTCTTACAATGAGCAAAGCACCGGGCGGATTGTGTTTGTCCGCTGCAGGTCTCTGCTTCCGAGCAGACCATGACTCATGAGTTCATTGTCCTTCCTGGACCGCCCCGCCCCAGAGTTCTCTGAAGAAACCAGTGCTATTTTTCAGGACAGTACCAAGTCCACTGCAGAAACTACAAGGCCAGGAGATACTTTCACCTGTATAGCAGTCGACGCTGATCAAAATCAATACAGGGTTTGTGCAGAATTTGCTGTCTTAACTGAGATTACTACAATTTTTGACTTTTCACTGGTGTCAAACATAGCTAAAACTCCGAGAGACTGAATCCTCCATCCCTTTATTGATGGGACCAAAAGAAAGAGATTAAAAACAGCAGTGCTCCTGTAGTAGTACATAAATGGTGCTTAAAAAGTGATCTGTGGCTCACCTGGGAAACTGAAACCGCTCCAGGGCAGTAAGTACTGACCAGCGTTAGAGCCTGAATGTTTACTCCCTGTCCTGCCCGATATGATGCATGCGGTTGGTATGTAGTCTCATTTTCACGGGCACTTCGGGCTTATAGATTTAGAAATCCCCACGCTTTTGACTAGGTAACTCTCCTTAGATGTTTAAACCCTGAGGAGAAATGAGAGTTTCAGCCGAAAGGGACACGGAGGATCTGCATAATGACCCATGCTTCGTCTTGAAATTGACCCGCCTGTGCTTTTCACTTATTAATGGTCTGATGAACGAATGGTCAGTTTGTCCTTTCTAAAAGACTGCGTGAGAAGACAAATTTCTGCGAGTGAACCATGGCTTCCTGTTTTCGTGTTTCATTTGTACGATTAGAATAAAGAGGTAAGCCCTGAGCTCTGTGATCATGAGGGAGCTAACCTAGGCTAGTTAGACACGTGAACATGTGTGATTCACACACCCTCCCTTAGCCTCAAGTAAAATATCGTCAAGTATTTCATTCTCTAAATTCTTTATCTTCACCGTCTTCATGGACAGCTGGAGTTATCTACTCTTTCGTTTGCGTATCTTTTCGCTGTGTGTTGCTTCTACAGACTCTGTAAGGCAAGCGATGTAGGGACTTGATCATTGCTACACCCTGGTGCCATGGCTTTGATCCTCTGCGTATTGCCTAGCAAATTAAAGACTCATGTGGTCAGAAAAAGAGAGATATACAGTAAAGATAGATTCAAAGACAAAGAAAACGTCTAAATGGTTTACGGTGTGTTTAAAAATTTATGCATGCTTGAGAAAAAAAAGAGAGTAGTTAGTTAGGTGTGGTGGTACACACCTTTAATCCCAGAACTTGGGAGGCAGAGGCAGACAGGTCTCTGTGAGTTTAAGGACAGCTTGGTCTACAGAGTGAGTTCCAGGACAGCCAAAGATATACAGAGAAACCCTGTCTCAAAAAACCAAAAATTAAAAGTAACAATAAAACAAATAGAATTTAAAATATTAAATTTGTATTTCCACGTAAAGATGGAAAATACACAGAGAGTCTGGATACTGTATATTAGTGTTGTCTTTGAATTGTTTGATAGCTGAGGAAGGAACAAAAGCTGCTAAAAGAAATTTGAATATAAATGCTGCTGGGTTAATAAAACATAAATATTTTGAAAATACCTTGACTTCAAGATTGAAGTCAAAAGGTATGTTACTTTGGAGAAGAGGTTTTGCTTTTGTTTCCACAGAAAATGAGAGGCTGTGGATTCATTCTGAGTTAAAAAAAAATCAGGTTTGATCAAGAAGACCAGCTGAGAAATCTCTGGTAGGAACAGATGGCCCAGATGTCAGAGTTCTACATCCAGAACAGATTCAAAACTGCTGCCTGAGATGATCAAGCCTACTCCAGTCATGACTTGATCATAATTCTAAATTTTCTTTAGGTCCCCATAAGATTATCAGCGCCCCCAACCTGCAGGAAGTAGCCTGGAAAACTATGCCCACATTCCCCAAAAATGGACTATGGGTATTTTCCCTTGTTGGTTACAAGTTGTTATGGATAATGGTCAGGAGACAAGCTAAACAAAGATATTAGATTCAGAGTTTTTTTTTGAAAAAAAAAAAAGGTGGGAGGGGCTATGTGACAATGGTTTGCACCCTGTCAATTGTATTTTAATAAAACACTGATTGGCCAGTAGCCAGGCAGGAAGTATAGGTGAGACAACCAGGCAGGCAGTAGAAGTGGGCAATGAAAACAGGAAAATTCTGGGAAGAGGAAAGCCCATTCTTGGAGTCATGACCCAACCACAGAAGAAGCAAGATGTGACTGCCTCATTGAATAAGGTACTGAGCCTTGTGGCTAAAATAGACAAGAATAATAGGCTATATAAGTTGTAAGAGTTAATAAGAAGTCTGAGCTACTAGGCCAACCAGTTTATAACTAATGTACAACTCTGTGTGCTTTCTTTGGGACTTAACAACTACGACAAACGGGCAGGACAGAAACCTCAGACAGAAGAATGGCGCCCAACGTGGGGTGAGGGCAATGCATGTCATGTCATGTGTGGAGTCAGAACTGGTTTTCTCCATCTGTTGTGTAGATCCCAGAGATAGAGCTCAGGCCGTCAGTACCACTCACTGGCAACTAAGTGCTTTTACTCGCTGAGCCATCTCACTGGCCCTTGTTCATAGATTTCTCTGAATGGATTCATGATACACAACCTCTCTAATTGCCTTCTTTTATGCACCAGGCCTGTGAAATCCATCCACTCTGTGCATACCAGCAGTGTGTTTTTTCTTGTTGCTGAATAGTATCCCATTGTGTTAATATGACACAATCTTTCCCCTTGTTATACAAATCTTTGTGGACTTAAGTCTTAATTCCTCCCATATAAATATTTAGAACCTACTGGATCATAATGTGCTTTTCTTTGTAAGGTGTATCAGTTTCTTATTGCTGTGAAAAAAAATAATCTGGTAAAAGCAATTTCAGGAGAAAGGCTTTATTTTCATTCACAGTTCAAGGTACCCTTCACCATGGAAGGAAGTGTAGACTCCAAGACCCTGAAGGAGGTGGTCCTTGTGACAGCCACAGTGAGGAACAGGAGGGAATTACTCAGTTCAGTGCCTCCTCAACTAATATCATCAAGATAACCCCCAGAAGCCCACTTTCCCCATGAGTCTAAATTCTGTCAAGTTGACAATTAGCATGAATCATTACATAGAAAAAGCTAAACAGTTCTTCAAAAACATACCCCTTAGCCCTGGCCCCAGCAATGTCACCTAGGAACTCCAGCTGAACCCCATAGTGCCAGAGTTTGGTGTTGTTTATTCTTAGTTCTTGCCTTCTTAGTACTGTGGAATTGCATTCATTAGACATTAGCAATTTTTTTATGACTAATGGTGTTAAATTTGTTTTCATTTGGTTGTAGCCATTTGTCTTTTTTTTTCATTTTCTGTATTGTTTTGTCTCATTTTGATTTTCATTTGTGTACATTTTTGCGACATGTTTGTACAAACATTTTGCCCATACTTTGGCATATTTTTAATAATGGAATGTAGAAACATCTCTTGATTTATTATTTAACATATTCTAGATTTATTTTATTTTATGTATATGAGTGTTTTGCCTTAATGTCTGTCTGTCTGTCTGTGAACCATGTGTCTGGTGCTTTCAGAAGTCAGAGGAGAAGGTGGATCCCCTGGAATGGTTATGAGCCATCATGAGGGTGCTAGGAATGAACCTGTGTCCTCTGGAAGAGTAGCCGATGCTCGTAACGGATGGGCCTCTTTCCAGTCCCATCTTGACTTATTCTTGAAACATTTCTGATAACAGATTCTTAATATTTTCTTCAGTTTTTGTTTTGTATTATGGTTTGATTCTGTGATGAACAGGGTTTTAAGTTATGATAAATTTCAGATTAACAAGTTTTTAAGAGTTTTTACTTTCTGTATCCCATCTTAGAGCTCTTTATTGTCTCCAAGGTTGCAAAAATACTTCCCTATGTTTTCTTCCATAAAGTCTATTCCATGTTAATTTTTCACTTTACAGGAAAGATAACTAACTTTAACTTTTACCCACATACTTTGGAAGTACTAAAATCCAGGACCAGTTAGATGGCTCCATGGGTTAAGGTGTTACCACGAAGATGACTGGTCTGAGTTTGATTCCTAGGACCTGCTTGGTGGAAGGAAAGATCTAACTCCTGCAAGTTGTTCTCTGACCACCACACAAGTGCCATGACACATCCACCCCCACATATGCACACAAAATAAATAACAATGCAACACAAATATTAAAAGTACCTAAACTCCATGTAACATGGGGAATGTTGCAATGAAAAATATTAGATTAAAACAAGTTTATGGACCAAAACATAAAGTTGGCTTGATTAAGCATTCGTTCAAACAACTGAAATGTTCAATTTATGAAAAACTGAATCTCAATCACTTGTACTGGTGCAGCATAACACAGGAATAAATGACTTGGTTTTGCCCATTTTATTATTTTTTAAAGCTTTGGGTTTTCCTATGTTTTTTCATAATAGTCATAATAATATGAATGTGATCATATCATTACATTTTGTTTCATTCACAAATATAAGTAGTTTAAATAATGTAGCCAAAAAACAATGTGAAAAACTTAAATAATCTAGTGTGAGATGGAACATTTTTCCTTCATGTGTGATAAATTAAACAAGTAATCTTGACTGGAGTCTTTATTCCTACAATGTGCCATACATTGATGATCCAAGAGCTTCAGAATAGTGTATCATAATCTTCATGTCAATACTAACTTGATACACCATATTTCAAGGGGCAGAGTCTTCAGTTGGCTGTGGTTAGGGCAGCACATCCTACTCTCCAGACAAAGCCATGGCCCATGTCTGCTACTGTGCTTAAACTGCATTATTTGCCTATGGAGGCAAAACCTCTTTTTCCGGTAGTACACATGTGAATAACATTTTCAGTGGCCCAAACTGTTATTTTCTTTCTTTCTTTTTTTTTGTTGTTGTTTTTTTTTTTCGAGACAGGGTTTCTCTGTGGTTTTGGAGCCTGTCCTGGAACTAGCTCTGTAGACCAGGCTGGTCTCGAACTCACAGAGATCCGCCTGCCTCTTCCTCCCGAGTGCTGGGATTAAAGGCGTGCGCCACCACCGCCCGGCGCAAACTGTTATTTTCTTATGCTTTTAATAAACTACACCATGGGAACGGTGTGTCCCTGAGTAGTGTGGTTCTCCGGAGGGAGGGGTTAATGAGAAAGGAACACAGGCAGATCAAATCATGCAAATAAAGTGTTTGCACCAAGCAAAAGCCAAATGCTTTCAGAACAGGCTGCACACAGAAAGGTTCAACATTAATGTGACTAACCCAAGTCCAAACAGAACGGAAGCAATAATCATAAGATTTAGTCTGTGATTACTTTTGACATGTTATAAAAGAGTAACTTCCAGAATCTACTAACTGCCTGTGGGAAATCCCACATTCTTGAACTTTGTCCGTAGCAGACATGGTGCTGAATCTGAACACCAAACAAAATGACTCCCCCCAAAACAAAACCCCCAAATAACCAAAAACAAAACCAACAGATATGGCTGGTTTCCCTGCACAAGCCTGTCCGTCTTGTTTTCTGGAGAAAGAGGGAATTTCAGAAGACACCAGCTAGCAATCTGCTTCTCTGTTGAGACAATTGCTGAACTAATGGCCAGGATGAGCTGTGTGGCCCCTTCCTTGTGTTTAGCAGTCTATTTGTGCTAAAACTAAAAAGAATAGTTTGACAGATATTCATAAGAATTTGAAATTAACTGATTGAATTACATATTTACACACTGACTTCAAGAATATATGCTATTTATTTATGTATTCATTTATATATTTTGCCTTTTTGAGATAGGGTCTCACTGCATAGCTTTATTTGGCTTGGAAATCACTAATAGACCCAAGTTGGCCTCTGCCTCCCCAGGGCCTCCCCAGAGGTATGAGCCAGTATGCCTGTTTTACTTCAGCTGTATCGTTATATTAACTCCATGTTGAATTACGTGCTATAGCTTTAAAGATTTACCGAGCAGCATGTTGGGATCACTGCCAGGATTCTTCTCTGGCAGTTTTAAAGTTAGAGGCTTAATTTTCTTAGATTATTGCATACATTATTATGTGTTATGTTCTTTTCACTAGGAGCTCAGCCCAGAACATCATCTACTGTAGATAATATTGGCGCTCCTCTAAGCCTCACCAGAGGAAGCCTTTGCCACTCCCATGGGTCTGAGGTATTGGGGTCTTGACATGGCTGCGCCCATGTTAACAATACATATTCACTTAGGGCTTCCTCCCCCACACCCCGAACTGTACAAACTGGAAAAGATTCTCTACTCAATAGACTTGATGTTAACTTAATTTTTCTCTTCTGTATACAGTAAACATTTCTTGAATTTTCAGAATGTAAAGAGTTAATAAGCCATCTTTGTGGGGTGCAGCTTGACTCTGAAGGAGTGAGCAACTTGGAAGACCATCAAGACCACGACCTTGTAACTGCCTATTCTCACTGTGCCTTAATTCTGTACGAGAGATCATTTAGTAGTAAAGTTTTTAGGAGTGAGAGACCATGAAAGGGTTTTGATGCATTTGTTCAAATCATAAAATCGAACATCAATTTATTACATCTTAACAGTTTTGAAAACAGAAATAGTCTATTGAAAAGATAGGCTAGTAGAAGCCTTAAAAATCAAAAACAAAACAAAACAAAAAAACACAAAACAAAAAACTTCTAATCGGTAATTTAATTCAACAGACACGTCGTTTTTTCGCTGTTTTGTATTTGTTTTTTTCTTTTGAATGTGAAAGAACAATGTTTTTATTACTTTTCAAAAGCTGTGAAAGAAAACCTCCTCAGCTCTAAACACAGAGGAGAAAGCAGGCTGCGCTTCCCTGCCTTCCCATAGTGCTCGCGGCTTTCTGGCCTCTGCTTTGTCTCAGCAGTGCAGGTCTATATGACTTCACGCGATTTCCTCTTTGTGCTTCAGGAAACTGGGTGCCAATTAAACAATTCTCAAAATTACTTCATGTGTCAAGTTAGAGGAAAGGTGGGATGATGAGGAGGGGAGTTACTTGATGTAACTATTCATTCATATGTTTGAGACAGAGCTTGTATAGGTGTTGTACAGGACTGTCCTCTGAACCACTACGCTGCGTTCAGTCGTGCGCTTGCCAAAGATCAGCTCAGCTGCGCTCCTTAAGTGCTTACACCTGCGTAAAGGGGCGAGGAGGTCGCCAGACCCTTCCCTGAGGTTCCGCCCCTCTCTGTCCAGAACTGCAGGTGACCTCGTGGAGGGGCGGGGCTAGAGCCTGTCAGCTGGGGAGAGCGAGGGAGTGGGGGTCCATCTGTCCACCGTGGGGAAGGAAGTCTTAATCCCTGCTGGGCAAGGGCTTTCCAAGTGCTGCTTTCCGGACGGTGAGCACCTATGACCCCGGGAGCCACTCCTCGGCGTCCTAGAAGGAAGCTCACCTCCCGGGTTCCCCAGAGAGAACTCTGGAGGAATCGTTCTTGCCCTTGGAAGGAATATTAACTGTACTTCCAGGCTGGGCTTGTAGTCGCCTGCAGGAGAGGCTGGCCTTGACTTTCTGGTTCTTCTGTGATTACATCCCCAGTGCGGCGATTTCAGGTAGGTGCCACGCCACAGCCGACCGGCTGTGCTAATTATATGCACGCTTGAGGACCTTTGCCCCGACTTCATTCGGAGAAATGCTGAAACCACGCGAGCGATCAGAGGCTCTGACCTTTGTCCCTCATTTTACAGCTCGCAGAGTTACGACTTGAACAGCACAGGCTTTGCTGTTGTTTAAGAGTACAATAACGATTTCCGGCAAGCAGATATGTTTTATACATTTGTATCGCAACGGGGCTAACATGTTGAACGCAAATATCACTTAATATGCAGGCAGAGGAAAGGAAGTGCAAGAGCGGTTCGGCTGTTCTACTCCAAAGTGAGCAGTGTACATTCTCAAAGTTCCCTCTCCGGCCTAGGAGGTGGGCTTCCGCCCTCCCAGCTGCGTGCCGGATGTTTGGTTGCCAGGCAACAGGCTAGCGCCTGCCAGACACCTGTGAAGGGGTGCGGCCCTGGGTCCCAGACCTCGGGCCTGGACACAACCGGCGCCTGCGCAAAAAGTGCACGGGCTGGTGTCACCTGCGACCGGCGGCCCGGAGGGAGTGGAAGGGCGTGGTCGCCCGGCCGCCGGTACGGACGAAATCCGCGCCGAAGGTGCAGAAGCCTCGGGGCTGAGCTCGGGAGGGATCACCTGTCCCCGGGCATACGTCAGAGCTCTCTGCTCAGGGCGCCTACGTCACACTGGGACGTAGGTAACAAGTTCCAGGTTTAAGTAGGAGTGGGGTGGGGGAAGGGTGATCGACTCGGGGCTCTGGAGACTGAGCAGCCACACATTTCCCCAGCTCCCCGACAGATGTCCGGGAAGGGCGAGCCTCCCGGGGCGCCCGGAGGGCCCATTGCTAAGGGAGCTCACTGCCCCACCTAGACTCCAGGAGAGGCCTTTTACCCGACGTGCACCGGGCGCTCATTTGCATGTCCCCCCCCCCCCGAGGTAAACCACGCGGGTCCACGCTGCCACGCGCTCTCCGCTTAGTATCCGAAGTCACGAGCATAGACATAGGTTTCTGGTGAAGAAAATGCATTTCCATTCTCGGGGAGTGCAAAATCACGCGGTAACTAAGTCACCCTACTCTTTAAGTTTCTGAGATATTGTGCCTTATATATTCTGCGTCCAGAACGTAGATACGTGCTCGCTTCGGCAGCACATATACTAAAATTGGAACGATACAGAGAAGATTAGCATGGCCCCTGCGCAAGGATGACACGCAAATTCGTGAAGCGTTCCATATTTTGCATACTTTATAAACCGATCGACTGGGCGACTCTTGACCTCTTCCTTTTGTAGCGGCCCCTCCCTCAACAGCCTCAGTGTCTCCAAGGCAACGAGACACGTCACTATTAAATGCCCCCATTTATTCGTGTATTTGGACCCGGGTGCTTGTTTTTTATCAATTAAAACCTGCTGTTACCAAATTTGTGGAGAGCAGCATTTGCTAGTGTCCTTTCGAGGCTGCATGCAGAGTTTGTGGAGACAGATCCTAACGCTGGCTGCTTTTAGCAATTGCACACTCAGGTCTACAGAACCAGCAGAGAGTGCCAGGACGCCGGGGAAGAGACCGGCGAGGCTCCGGTGCGTCCCTGCCGGGCCTCCAGCACGCGGTTCACACGCCGGGAAGTCTAAGGGAGAATGTTAAACTTCCTGGGGCCCCGGGCTTCGGGCTAGGGAAGAAAAACTCAGGTCTATTTTCGAATTAAAGAAAGGTACACTTCAAGTATTCCCGGTTTGGGTGAACTTAATCCCTGTTTTATAATGCCGTAGACAACGATGCTCTCATTAGAAAAAGTAAGCAAACTTTCAACACTGAGTGCAAACTAATGTAGTTATCGACTACGGACGTAATAGTCGGAATCCAGTCGGCAAAATATGGAACGCTTCACGAATTTGCGTGTCATCCTTGCGCAGGGGCCATGCTAATCTTCTCTGTATCGTTCCAATTTTAGTATATGTGCTGCCGAAGCGAGCACGAACCTCCCGTCTATTCAAGAGCTATATAAGGGCCACTAATTTCTAGCTATTTAATTTAGGGTGATTTCTATCAATATGTTTCCGGGGTGCATAGAGACTTAAGAGAGGTCTTCTTATTAAAGTTTTGTGTCTCGGCTCGTAAACACAGTTGCCGAGTGAAGGTCGTGCTGCCTGCGTGGACCCGCATAATTTACCTGAGGGAGCGCATGCAAATGAGCGCCCGGTGCACGCCGGGTAAGAGGACTGCTCTATTCGCCTAGGTTGGACTTCGAGTTCTCGGCTTTCTGCCCGCGGAGCATGCCGGGCAGCGAGCGGCGGAGGCTCGGGGAGGCTCGGGGAGGCTCGGAGAGGGGGTTCGGGGAGGCTCGGGGTGATTGGGGTGGGGGATTCGGGGAGGCTCGGGGAGGGGGTTCGGGGAGGCTCGGGGGGGGGGGGGTGGGGGGGGGGGGACTCGGGGAGGCTCGCCTCGGACCTCACAGTGCTCCAGAACCGCTTGTCGCAGCTTAGTTTCCGTGAAAAGTACTTCGGCAACAGCAGAAAACTAACGACCCAACCCTTAGTAAATATGGAAATGTTAATAAAAGTCCTGTACATCGCCTGATCCTCAGCTCGCGCTCAAGTTTGCTGGGTGATTTCAAAGATGCCATCTTAGAAACTGTCACAAAGGGCTAAACTAGTCTCCCAGTTGTATTTATGACCACACACGTGGGTTTCTGTTCTCCGGTGATCATTATTCGCTTCTTTCTAGGCTAATGATTCATTGAAGCCATGTGATACTTACCTTGTTTGGGGTATGTCTTAGATGTGGTCCATTGTGTTGTTATGCATTTGGTCTTTTATGCTGCTTAATTGGTTTATTTGCCCTGTTTCTTGGAAACGCGTGCATATGCATAGAGGCTGAGAGCCTGATGAGTTGGTTTGTTTTTTAATTCTGTGTGCAATAGTGATGGGTAGGGGGTGTACTTGATAGTGCGTCTGTCTCATCAGGAGCATGTGATGTTGACACGTAAATAATAAAGTGTGACGGGGTGAGCATCCTGACACCTCCATTTTAAAGCTTTCCCAAACCTTCCCCTAATGGTTTTATTTATTTATTTATTTTTTATTAAAGATTTCTGTCTCTTCCCCACCTCCGCCTCCCCTTTCCCTCCCCCTCCCCCAATCAAGTCCCCCTCCCTCGTCAGCCCAAAGAGCAGTCAGGGTTCCCTGCCCTGTGGGAAGTCCAAGGACCACCCACCTCCATCCAGGTCTAGTAAGGTGATCGTCCAAACTGCCTAGGCTCCCACAAAGCCAATAGGTGCAGTAGGATCAAAAATCCATTGCCATTTAGATGCTAATGAACATTTCTCCAGGTAGATGCCTAGTGGTGTTTGTGTTTAACTCCTGGCTCATGAGTTAGTAAGGATGGTCTTTGGCAGCCAACTTGTCTGGTTCCTGCGAGAGAATTAAGCGAAGGAAAAGGCAAAGAAAATGGAAAAAGGGAGCGTTGATTCTTAGTCTCTGGATCGTTGGGTTCCTTATCCAGGTATTTTCCAAAGTACAGTTCCTTGGTTTAGCAAATTATCTTCCTCAGACTGAAGCTGTGTCTCCTCACCGAACAGTTCTTCCCTAGCCCTGCGATACTCTGCACACATTACTAACTCAACATGTTTACTCCGTTCATCTTATGCTTTTGTTATTGTATATTATGCTCATGTCTTACACTACACATTCAGACCCTTTTGACTCATGCTAAACTCAAAAAGACTCCCAAATTAACATTTTAATCAAAATTAAAATAAGTTCTTTAACTCTTGATTAAGTATATGTGAACCTCCAATCTTTTGGGGGGAAATACTATTTTGTTTTTAATCACAGTTTTTCAGAAGTATTTAGGAGAGCGACACAGTAGGCATCTTTACTGTAATTGGACCTTGAGTTCAGATTTGCTTTTGTGAGAATGATAAATTTAATAGACATTAGTGACAGCTTAGCTTCAGCAGACATTTATTTGAAGGATTTTCTCAGATTAGATACTTTTTAATGAGGAAAAATTTACTTTTTTTTCTGGAACATTTGGACTCTATTTTCATACTAATTGTTCACATAACGGTAATTCTGTTGCTTTACTCAAAAACAGCTACTCAAAACTACTTAGCTTAGTGGTCACTTTAATCAAATTGCCCGTACATCTTATAATCAATGATATTTTGGATCTAATGAGATGTGTTTCTTCCATGAGAGGAAAACTGAGACTAAGTTTGCCGAACAATATTGGCACTGATCCTATCAGTGTTTGAAGCCAAATTGTTTCTCTTTCCTCTGCACCGCTGAGTATCACTAAGTCAATACCTTTTCAACAGGTTACAGAGGGGAAAGGAGACTTTAAGCCTATCATTTTATAACCATGGCCGTATAGTGCGCGCTCATCAGCAGAAAGTCAACTTTGCTGGGTTTCTTTTCGTTCACAGAAAAGGAACGTTCTGTGAACTGACCCTCTTTAAAAACACAATAACAACAAAAATCCAACCTCCACTGCAAGAGATTTCCTCTTTAGGAATTTTGCTCTCTTTTAAAAGAGAAGAAATTGAACCCAGATCCTCACATCCTCGTTGGCAGGAAGAGCGGAGTCACTGGAACCTGCTGTACCTATGACATGCGTCATCTCCTGTGAAACTGTTGAGCTCAACCTGGGTTCCGAGTTGTCACCATAAGCACTTTCAAAACACCAGGGTTGGAGCCGGCCTACGGAGGTTCTGATTTAATCTATCCGAGTGGGGCTTGTGTTTCTGTGAGATCTTTTCATGCAGGTGTAGTTTCCTCCTGCCCCTGTACGGGTTGCTTTGCATCTGTCCTCTTCTTTCTCTCCTCTTTTTCTTTCCATCAGATGCACCGTGGAATGAAACCATCATGTACATGCTGGGAACTGAACCTAAGTTCTCTATAAGAACAACAGATGTTCCTAACCACCAATGATCCGTCTCTCCAATGGTGGGAACACTTTTATTTTTTTTTTAAAGATTTTTTTTAGTTATGTATAGGTGTGTGTCTGCCTGCATGTGGGTATGTACACTTGAGTGCAGATACCTTCAGACATCAGATTTCTCTGAAGTTGGAGTTATTGACAGCTGTGAGCTGCCTGGTGCTAGGAACTCAGCTGAGTTTGGAAGAACAGCAAGTGCTTTTAGCCGCTGAGCCGTTCCTTCAGTTCCTGGTAGAAATTTTTAAACACACACACACACACAGAGA
>JABTXL010011977.1:1769104-1784245 GCA_025134845.1 Neodon shergylaensis | reverse complement strand
TCTCTCTCTGTTCAGATTTTATGCCTGACTTTAGTCTGTTACCCTTTGGCCAGAAGCAGTTTCTTTATTAACCAATGACAATAAAACATATTCACAGCATACAGAGGGGAATTCCACATCAGTCATGGACTTCACCAAATTGCCTATAAAGCAGAGTCTGAGAAATCTGTTTCTCAGTAGATCACAGACATTAACATAGGTATATGAATGACATTAGTACCATAGGGGAGATGCAGGGATTGCACAGAAGTACCAGGGAGCAGAGAGTATGCATTGATGTCTGCTGCATCTAGAGAGTTGCATGGGGAAGTTTATAGATGGACTATAAACACTGGTGTTATAGGTAGACTAGAACTTGAGATCCACCAGAAAATAAGGTTTTCATGATAGGAGCCATTTGTAGTGTTGGAGGCTGGAGAGCTATGCTGTGTTGTGTTCATATTATGCACAATGTTTCTCTCTCTCTCTCTCTAATCATTTCCTCTTTTTGACTCAATGACTCACAGTCATCCTTCGCTATCATTAAAGAAGCTTCTGCAACTGACTTCCTCGTAAGCCATCTTTCCTCCCCAGTGCGGGGAACAGTGTTCTGATAATGTGCCACATTTTATGGTTTTCACAGGTAGCACCTTATTTCATGGTGCCAACGAGGATAGGATTTTTCTGAGATCTTTCAAAAAATCTTGAAGTGATATTTAATGTTCCTGGTCCTGATCATGTAACATTTCCATCTCACAAGAACAGAGAGCTAGCAGACTGTGACCACCATTTTTAGAACAGGCTTAAGGGTCCCTAAAACAGATCTTCTTCTACTAGTGAAAAAGGGACAGCTGGTTCTCTTAAGTCTCTTTTAAATGAGCAAATATGTCTCGGAGTCAGAAATGAGTCAATGAAAGTTGGTTGTAAGTCGGGTACCTTTCTAGGCAAGATAATTGATGCATGCTCGTTGTCAAGGAGGAACAGGGATTGGAATTCTTGAATCCATTGAGGCTGAAAGTATGTGTTGAATCCATATACTGCCTCAGGAGAATCACAAAGTGTGAGTAATTAATTTCTCAGTGGTATTTTCTCACTTACCCAAAGTGGCACATTATAGTAAGTTTGGTATTCAAACTGTTTTCTAGTTTAAGATGGATTCTTTGATCTGAGGTGTTTGTGCTGAGAGCTAATACCCAAGGGATGTCTATGCAAAGCAAAAATAGTTTTCACTTGCCAAAAACCAGCATCGAGGAGTTGTGTCATGCAGCGTATTAGATTCGAGGACAGATGGAAGCAGAGAGAGAGTCAAGATCTCGGATGCTTCTGTTCAAGCACTAGCTAGTCTGTGTGCTGCTGGGACAGAATGCCTGACAAAGGTGACTTAAGATGGGAAGGTGTCATTTGGGCGCACAGGTTGAGGGTTCAGTCCATCTTGTCAGGAAAGTCATGGCAGCGGATCCTAAGGCAGCGGGTCCGTTGTGTAGGTGCTCAGCTCCCCTCTCCCTATTCCCTCATTCCGGAGGCTTTTGGATGTGAAATAGCATCACCCATAGTTAGGGTAGGCTATCCTACCTCAGTTGACCTAATCTAGACAATCTCTCTCAGAAACGCCGAGAGATCTGTTTCTGTGGTGAGTCTAAATTCCATTGGGTTGACAACCAAGATGAACTACCAGAGATGTTAGACCAAAGCTAATAGCATGGGTTATGAGAGATGGAAAGGAGCCATCTTTCCTGATGGAAGATAGTGAAAAAAGAAATTCTTCCTGAACAAATGACCAAGCCATAGATACACAGAGAACTGTGTATAGGAGATGCTACAGCAGAAAACAAAACAAAACAAAACATTCTAGTCTCCACAGGCAAGAAACTGAGACTCTGAGAGGTTTTGTTTAAGACCACAGAAGGGATAGTCGGAGGAGGGTCTCAGCCCGCGTTTTCAGAGACTTACTCTACACAGTTGCATCGTCTTTTGAAAATTCCTAATTTAGTTCTGTGTCTGAGTCCAGGCTCTCCCATTTATTAAGGAAGGGATCACGGGTTTACTATTAATTTTCTTAATAGCAATGATGCCAGAAGGTCACGCTAAGTTTACAAACCAGATGGATTCCTCCTCCTGTTCTGAGAGAGAAGTTAAAAAACAATTTTCTATAAAAAATAAAATGCAAAAAAAAAAAATCTGAGCTTAGTAATGTGCTTTGTTCTTCCCAGCATTCATTTCTTTTTCCCTATGTCTTCTGATTTGGGAGATGCCTTTGTGCTTCCTGGAGTGAATGATGATTTATCATGAGCAAAATAGAATTTGTTCCTGACTCCTACAAGTGTAAACTCTGAGATAAATAAATGAAAATGGATAAAAGTCTCAGGAATCAATCAGACTGCTTACATAAGTACATAAGTTAGTAGGTGGGAACATTTCGAACTAATAATCCATCTCCTCGCCTCCATGTAGGACTTTCACCCAAGCTCGTTTTTATTTATTCATATGGACCAAGATGGGGGATTTCTTCTTTCTTGTTGTTATCATTCTTAGGAGGGGCCCCTGTCAGTTTAACCGTGTGCTGAATGAAGTCGTGCTATGTAAAATGTCAACAGTGGTAGTACCAGGAATGGTGGTCTTGTGAGCGTTGTCCCTCTGAGACGCTGAATAAACTTGACTCGCATTCCTTTTCCTCAGAGACAGACCAAGGCACTATGGGAAAGATTTGGGTAGAAAAGAATTCGGGAGACACGGGGAAGAGGGCCAGGAAAGGAGAACAGAGAGAAAAAGCTTCTGGAAGTGGCCCGAGATTAGGAGTGACTTGAAGGGAAAGTACAGGGCCCCACATTAAAGGTGTCACAATCAGATTAGCAGAAACCAATCATTTTAGGGATGGACCACACCTATGGAAAAGTATAATTCGCCATCTAAATTGACCTGCTTTTGCAAGGGAAAGGGTGCCCCTTACCAATGCTGAAACAAAGTCGTGAGACTGTCGGGCAAACCTGGACAGAGGGTCACAGATTAAACCTACACCAGCCCCACAGCCAGAGAGACTTGGGAACACTCAGCTCTTAATGGGATGGCTCCTCGGGGCTCAGAGAACCTCAGAAAAGGAGGTGGGAAGAGTGAGAGCAGAGTGGGTGGGGACACCATGGCAACAAGGCCATCTGAATCAGCTCAAGCAGAGCTCAGATGAACTCCCAGAGACCGAGGCAGCTTGCACACGCCTGCACGGGTCTGCACCACATGGGGTTCTAGAGCTGGATGGAGAAGTGGACACGTGACCCCATCCCTGACCCAGAAACTATATCCAGTTGGTAACCACTTGAAAATGAAAACTGAACTTTCTCTAGGGAGTCTCAAGTACTACTGGGGAAACGAACTACTCTTGAGGGTGGGTGCTTGCCCAGCCCCCGATGACCAACAGAAAACAAACCCAGTGGGATCTTTAGAAGTTCTTTGTCTCATAATGTTATGTTGGGGATTTTTGTTTTTTAATTATTTTCAAAATTACCCTACAGGTAATTCTTTTCACCTTTTTACCCTACAGCTCCTTTGTGTATATATTATGGTTTCCGGTTTAGTGTTTTTGCTGGGTTCCTGAGTGTGTAAATAAATGAGTCTCTGAGTCTATACCTGTGCCTTTTCTTGGGTTCTTTTCCTTCTATTTTTTTTATCCTATTCTGATGTACTAGTTTTGTTTCTATTTTATTTTATTATTATACCTTTGAAACTTTTTTGTCTTCTAATGAGAGAAAGGAAGTAGATCCGGGGGGGGAAGGGAGTTGGGGAGGAACTGGGAGGAGCAGAGGGGGAAGAACCCTAATCAGAATATATTATGTGGGGGGAAAATGAAATTGCAGTGTAATTTTGATTTGCTTTTCCCTGGTGGTTAAGGATGTTGAACATCTTTTCATGCATCCATTATCCATTCATACGTCACCTGCAGAGTGTCCATTCCATTGTTGTTTACGGACTGCATTCATCACTCTTTTGTTCTTTGTTCTGAGTTCTTTATATATCCTAGATATGGCTCTCCTGTGGAGGAATGATCGGCAGAGACTGTCTCCCGTTTTATAGGCTGTCTCCTTACTCTCATGGATTGTTCTGCTATTATTACATTTGTCAGTTCTTTGAGCGGCTCTGACCTTGGCCTTGATGTAATGGCAGCGATTAGTGGCTTCAGAGTCTCAACCTTCGCGCTCCGGTTTACGCGTCGTCATGATCTGTCCAGAGCTTGTGCGCGTTAGTTCCCATCTGGTTCGCCCACAGGATCGTGGCTGCGCCCTCTGAGGCCTGGAACTCAGAGCAGTGTGCTTAGCTTCTGCACGGACCGGCCTAAATCAAATAAACGCCTGATCCCAGAATGAATCTCATTGAACCCTTTCTTTTCTCCATCTCACCTGCTATGCATCTTTTCGTCTCCCAAACGCCATAAACTTTCTCAGTCTATTTTCCCCTTTCTGTGTCTGATATCCTTCAGAGCTAGGGCTGGAGTCAAGAACTGTAATCGGACTGAGGGGTGTCTAGCGAGGACTCCCAACATCCCACACTGTTTTTTCTTTAAATGCCTTGCTTCTCTCCCAAAGCCTCCTACTGTGCAGTGTGGTCCTCGCAGAGGCTCCGCAGCTGTTCACAGACTTCACTCCAACACCACAGTCCCTGCTTTCTCCAGACTCTAAAGTCCTGGTAGCGCCTGGGGGCATGGTTAGGACAGCATTCTTTTGGAGCAGCTGGCCTGTGCTCCCTCCAGCCTTGCTGCTAAACTGTGGTACCTAGTGGTAGGAGGGATGGCAGTTCCACATCAGAGGGCTTCTCTTGGCCTTTTGTCTGTCGGTTAGTTTATTTTCTTGCCAAGTCATTTGTCAATATCAAAAGCAACTGAATTTGAAAATATATCTCAGTATTTCTGTCTAGGGAATAGCAAAATAATACAACTTTCCCAAGTTAAATATTTCTGTTTATTAAAGGTTTTTAATCCTTGGCAAGCATAATATTTTACTGTAGAAGAATGAAAAATGCTTTAGAAGTATTGTTAGCGTGGAAAGTTCCAAATTTGGTGCCATTTCAATAATTGCAATGCCAGATACTTCGATTTTGTCCCTCTTGTGTATTTTTTATAGCTGTACTAAGGGAAATCAGGGCAGGAACTTGAGGCAGGCACCAGGGCACAGGGACTGAAGCTGAGGCTGTGGAAGTCTAACACTTACTTCTTTGTTCCCCTTGCTCTCAGTTTGCTTCCTTACACAGCCTAGGACCACTTGTCTGGGTGGCTCTGCACAGTCGTTAATCAACAAAACTCACATACTTGCCTACAGGCCAGTATGACTGAGGCGTTTTTCTCAGTTGAGAAAATGAAAATTCTCATTTGTGTCAAGTTGATCATCATCAACAACAGAAACAACCAAACAAACCAACCAGGACGCCCTAAATGCAGAACCTGTCAGTCCTCTAGTGCGAATGCAGGAGAACTATGGCATTGCTGTGACACTAAACATCTTGTCTGTTTGCTACAGTTGCAATCTAAGGTCATATTCTCTTTGTAGTGGGGGATAGGAAAGATACCTTAAACGCGGTAGTGCTTGATTAAACTAGGGCCCCCGATAAGAAGTCTCTAGAATCCTCAGTTGGCTCCCTTACCAGATCCCTGAGGCTAGTATGTCCGATCTTGACCTGAGTTTGAATGAGTCAGGCTTGAAAAAATCCAAAGGTAATAAAACACAGGGAAGGCGGTCACTGGCTTTCCGCGTCCTGTTCCTGATGAGGTCCTGTTCAACCCTGCTGTAGTGCGCTGTCTGTCTCTGACATGTCCTGTTGCTCCTCTCTACTGAAAGGCACGGGTGAGCCAGGGATTATTACACTTCATTACAATTTCCGGACAAACCCTGCTTGCTAGAATTTCTATTCCTATTGAGAATCATAAAATTTCCTGCTTCGTTGTTGCAGGGGCGGGTGGTGGGTGAGGTACAGATTGGGCATTATGAAAAGCTAAAGGAATATAAAAAAGATATATTGCATCCCCTTTCTCTTTCCTGAAAGTAGACTTCCTTTTATTTCGAACTGGGTAGTGAGAAATTTGGCACAGTACCGGCATTTTATGGTGAAAGTCATGATTTTGGTACACAGAGAGGTATCACACGGGACCATCTGTGCACGAGTATGTAGCTCTACACAGAACCTGCTTCCAGAGAGTAAACTGTACCCCCGCCCTCAGTCGGCAGGATGGGGAGGCTTGGTCATTTGCCCCTGTAAGGATTGTTGTTTTGCAATTCTAATAATACCAAGAGTCTTGTTATCTACCTAACAACCAGAACGGAAACACCCCCTTCCCCAAGACCCACATCCAGGGCTGGGGCTGCCAATCAGTGCTCAGTAAGATGCACAGAGAGCCCTGGCCAGATTCACTCCCTAGCGCTGAAAAACTCCATGTCTCCATTCATTAAGTCATTTTTCTGGAGCACTGTCGATGTGGGGGGCAGTCCTTTGACTCCAGATCGACCCTCTTGCCTATCGTCTTCTTTATTTTGTTCTCTTGGTGCCTAGGAACAATCTAGAAATGATATAAAAAATGGTATCTAGAACAATCTAGAAGTGCTATCAAAAATGATATCTAGAACAGTCTAGAAGTGCTATCAGAAACTTCTTCAGCTCTCCTGTCTACCCCCTTTATCGAGTGTCATGATTTTAAAGTCAAAAATCCTTGGCTGTCCGGGCAGCTCAGTAGGTAAAGGTCCCCTAGGTCCCACAGTGGTGTAAGAAGAGAACTGAATCCCACAGGTTGTCCTCTGGCCTCTGCATGTACGCCATGACAAACGTGTGACTCCACAAACATAAAATAAATAAATGTAATAAAAATAAAATTTAAAACTATTTGTTAGAAAAACCAGATCAGTAGAATACCACGCATAGCTCTTAAATGCAAGGTTTCTGGGTTCTGGTCGTTAGCTCCGTGCTTTAGACAACACCTGGGAAAGCCAACAGAGAAAACCAAGCTTCTAGACTGGGCACAAGCAGCCGTGTGGGCTGGGGCAGAAAGCTCACTTAAAGTACAGAGATTTGAAGGAGACACGTAGGAGCTGGATTAGCAGAGAAGGAGGAAATAGCGCCATAAACCCACGTAGAGTCACAAGCCAACTGTGCCGGGGCAGTTGCTTAGTGTGTTTTTGAACGATTGTAGGAACTTGAACTTTCTTTGCCTCAGGCAGGGTCTCACGTAATAGACCAGGCTGGCCTTCAACTTGCAATTTCCTGGCTCAGTTTCTCAAGTGTTGAGATCCAGTGTGTACTATCCGCACAATTCAGGACTTAAATGACTGAACTCAAAGGCAATGGCAACTTTGGAACCTGGTGAGCAGGAGTTGTGTCTTTGTAACTCCCACAGTAGTGCTCTGCCCCAGCGAGCACTCGCAAATCAACTGTCCAGAACTTTCTGCTGATAGGAATGATGTTGGCAGAGAAGCCTGGTTTTGGTGTTCAGTCTTTGTCTCCTGGACAATTTTGTGATTCTGTGAGGGACACGAGGCAGGTTTCAGATTCTGAAAGAGATCTGATGTTGATACATGGGATGTGAAGGAATTCTACTGACAGATGAGGTTCTGGGGAGCTGAGTGGCAGGTGTCCTTCAGTCAAGGCCTTTGGGGTTCACCTAAAGTCAAACATAGACAGTGAGCTGTGGAACATGCTTAAATAAGCCTCAGAAAGGTCACCAGATGAAATCCAAATCTTGGGTTAGAAGAATGTAAGTGGGGACAGAGAAACCAGCTGGAAGGGTGCTGGGGCAATTTAGGGAAATTATAATTTTGGTTTGAGCTAGGCTAGTGGCAACGAAGTGGAGACACATAGGTCCATCAAAGAGGGAACTGGGAGCCCTTGGTATTGGTTGGGTGTGGGGGAGCCTGCATGAAGAGGAGTGATGTGTGACTTGCAGGCTCATCTGAACAAGTATAGTAAAGTCATGCTATAAAAATAGAAAGAGAAAGGATGTGGGGGGTGCCAGAGAGAGAGGTCGAGTTTTCTGCACGCTGCCTTTGAGAAGCTTGTAATGCATTTCACAGGTGGGGAGGGGGAGAGGGAGGGAGAGCGAGTGCATGCCAACAGAAACAAGGCATAGATATGGCTGTGTAAAGAAAGCTAGTCTTGAGTGGTCAGAGAGGCGATATACACGCACAGGGAGTGAGCTTGGGGAGGAAGAATTTGAGAACCGAGGATTGTACAGCTTCTTCACCTTGCAATTATCTTGTTTCTGCATTCTCAAATAGTTTCGATTTCTCAGGATCAAAAAAAGTCCCATATTGGGGGAGGGATAAGAAAAGCTGTGCAGCCAGTACTGTGTAGATGACCTTACCTAAAGGGCATTAGTATATCTTTACATTTGCCTGGGTTCTGATCTCGGGTGATTTTTTACCTAATGCTAAAGAAGATGAGAAGAAATCTTCCTTACTTATAGTACAAGTTCATAAACACGAGCCAGCAAGGAAATTGACCTATAAAACCTCTGAGTGCATTGAGGGAGGCATATATATTTTTTAAAGGTCATGTCTTTTGGCTACTGCTTAATGAGGTGATTGGTGAGAATGGATCCCAAGAGTGGCAGGAAATATTAGGAGAAAGGTGGCATGGGCCTCTGTGGCCTTACCAAGAGCAATGGGCTAAATATGTTCCCAGAGGGGGGCTTGCTGAGTGAGGACCTTGATACTCTTTTACCACTCTGACAATGAAGCAATGGGCGCTTCTTTTACTGTCCAGCTAGCAGGTTCTCGTTTGAGTTATTGTATCCATTATTTCTTATCTACTTAGAGGACGACCTAAGGGTGCAGAGGCAGAAGCATTGCAGCAGCTATATTTGTCTCTGCTATAGGCAGTGGGTGCTGTAAAAGGCATGCTATAAGGGGCTGCCAGTGGGTGCTGGAACATCAGGGCCTTCTCTCCCTGTAGTGGGAAGAGAGCCAGCAAGGTGTCAAGAAGGGACACTTTCTCCAAACACCCCGCTCCTGGGTGCTGACGGAGAGCTGGTGATTCACGCTTAGATGGCCTTCCACTCCTACCCCTTTTCCTAATAACACAAAACCTGAGTCAGCTGAGAAAACAGATTTGCTCTTTTTTAGTCTTAGCCGCATTTGAGTCTAAAGACAGACTCTGTGGGAAGGCGGATCCTTAGTCACCTCCTTCCCAAGCTGGTGCAGGAGTTTCAGATCTCTGCCTGTCAAAGCATTTTCATGGAACCCAGAGTTTTTTGGGGGGGATGGAGTGCTGAATGTACAGCCTTGATCCCCTCACACTCATCTCTGGGCTTTTCTGTCTCCTGGTTCCAACAGAGTCTGTCCTTGGCCTGGTCCTTCCATGGTGCGCTTGACTGGCTCACGGGTGCTGTTCTGTACTTGGGCAAAGCGAGTCATTACGTGGCAGTGTGTGGAGAAGAAGCTTGTTTCTTGTAGAATCACAATAGAGGAGAGTCTTTGAGGCTGAAGGGGTACTCAGCCCTCTGGCAGATGGGGACAAAGGCTGCTGTAGCCCAGGCCCTCTTTAGTAAACTGAAGACCTGGATCTTTCCCTGCCAGGAGAGGAGTGGAGTCAGGTTGCTGTGGGTAAACTGCAGGGAGAGATGCTGAAGCTGCTTCGTGTTGGGGGATAAGTTGTATCATCAATTCTTGACCAAATTAGGTCATTAAAAACATTGCGTTTGGAAGGAGCTAGAGATTTTGCCCATGTGAGATTCCAACACAGGTCTATACCCGTCGCTTTTCAGCGTGTCTGTCGTTATGTAAGGCATTTCTCAGTGTTTGTCCTTCTGTAGTCAGCCGAGCTAGTGTCATGGTGATGTGTTAGCTGGGGCTGAGTAGAGACTTGCCACCCCCTGCAGGCAGGTGGCTCTGTGACTCTCAGTCTCAGAGAAGGCAGACTTTATGTATCCGAGGGAGACAGTTGGCCTAGTCTCTTAAAATGGAGGAGTTCAAAAACACTCAAGTTCATAGAGACCCAGTTTCTGTGGTTCAGACTCCTGAGTCTTACTCTGAAATCTGGTTTGGCCCCAAGTCATGCTTTAGGTCTGTGGAGTGACCCCTCTCTTCTCTCTCAGCCGTGAGGGACCTGTCCGAAAGGTAGAGATATTTGAGGGGTGGTCTCAGTCCTACAGGGAGGGAACAAAGGAGAAGAGAAAGCAAAGAGAGCCAGGCAGGCCTTGATACCAGTGGCGTCTTCCAAGGTGACATTGTTTTGTTACCTTTCTGAAGCTGGAGGCCTGACCCTATTCTTCCTCCGTCCTCTGGATCTTCATTTAGACTTCATGGTCCAAGACTCCTATACCCATTTTATTTTTGTATCTTAATTATTTTTTGTTTGAAGGTAATATTAAGTTAGACAATGCAATCAGTGTTTTGGAGGGGTAAGGAGATGTACGTTTATGCCTCACAATTACTGATTTGTTGTGTATTTGCTTATACGATCTCACTGTCTCATCAAAATCTCGCAGCTTTGCTGCCAGCACTGTTGACAACTGGCTTCAAACATGAAGACAGCAGTTACAACTTCCTTTCTTCATTACCTCAAGTTCTTTATGATTCTAGTCTTATCTTCACTCTATCCCTGTAGGAGAAAGATTAATGTCATTTTTTTTTTTCAGAGCAAACTTCAGGTAAAGAAAGCTTTTAGGAGCTGGGTATGGTGGTAAACTGTCAAAAGTTTCGACAAAACTCATCCAGTCCAGGGTTGGAGAGTGAGGATTAGAATTATTAGGCAAAAGGAACAGAGACGTAAGGGAAATAAGAGACAGAAACATAGGACAACATTGGGAGGGACATTCAGTGAATACTGAATCCGTCTCGTTTATTTTTCACACGTTTATAAATTTCACTCAAAAAGGGGGCAGGAGCAACAGACTTTATTAGCGTGACACAAGGAATAGATTTGACATCTCTGACCTTTGGTCCAGGTGGAGAAGATCTTCTTCAACACTCAAAATACTAACTAACCACACCCTAGGCCAGAATCACTTGTTTGTAGCCACGCCTGTTGTTAACAATGTTGAGAGAGCAAAAATAAGCTCACGCTCTCACCCTCAGACAAAGAGGAACAGGCTCATAGCCATTTGTGTTCCGACAGTGAGCTAATCGTAATCCAGCACTAGGGAGGTAGAGCCAGAAGGTTTGGGAGTTTCAGGTCATTCTCAGTTATGTTGAGGGCTGAGGACATAGCTCAGAAGTGCTTGCCTATCCTGTGTGAGGTTCTGGGTTTAATCCCTAGTCACACACACACACACACACACACACACACACACACACACACACACACCACTGCCTTGAGGCTGAAGATGTAGCTAACTCATAGAGTGCTCACCTAGTAAGAGAAGCCCTGGGGTTTAATCCCTGGCATCCGATAAACTAGGGGTGGTGGTGCACATTTGTGATTTTAACACTCCAGGAGGGAAGTGAGTGCAGGGTAATCTGAAGTTCAAGGTCAATTTTGTGCACTTGACAAGTTCAAGGCCAGCCTGAGATTTATGCCTCCTCGTCTCAGAATAAAAAAATAAGTAAATACACAAATAAATGAAGATTTTTTTTTCTCCTGGTTGACCTAGATGTGCTCATTCTGGTTGTACACTGGAGGAATTAAAAACAAAAACCCCAACTGTCCAGATCCTGCTCCAAACCAGTTAAAAGCAACAACCCGTCAGGTGGAGGTAGTGCTATATATGGGATTTTAGTCTTTCAAGAGGAGTTTGAGGGCAAACATGGTGTCACTGCTGAGTTTAGAGGCAAGCCCTTTTATTTTGTATGGTTTTGATTAGAAAATTACATGAGTAGTAGAATTGTTAAAATATAGCTATAATATTACATTGAAATTTGCTTTTCACGTTACTTTTCAGTCAGCATTGTGCATATGCAAACTTCTGAGGTGATAACTATCAGGAGGCCTTGTCTTTGGATTTTTATTTAAAGGGGTGGAGCTTTAGGGTTCTAGGGTTGGAAATGTTCCCTGGCCTTTTATCAGGATGTTAGGCCATGAATCCATGGCTGTTACCATCTTCTCTTTGGAGTGTGACTGTGCCAACTAGAACGACTTTTTCAGAGGTTGAGCAGAAGGGCTAGCCAGAGTTGATTTTTTTTTTCGGAGTACAGGTGTCTGTCTTAGTTAGGGTTACTATTGCTATGATAATAACCTATTGCTATGATAATAACATTATCAAGTAACCAAAGAAACCTGGGGAGGAAAGGGTTTATTCAGCTTGAGCTTCCACATCACAGTTTATCATCAAAGGAAGACAGGAACTCAGGCAGGACAGGAAGCCGGAGGTAGGAGCTGATGTAGAAGCCATGGAGGAGTGCTGCTCACTGGCTTGTTCCTCATGGCTTGCACAGCCTGCTTTCTTATAGAACCCAGGACCACCAGTCCAGGGTTAGCACCACCCACAATGGGTTGGGCCTTTTCCCATCACTTGTTAAGGAAATGCCCTTGGACTATATTGTGGAGGTGTTTTCTGAGTCTCCCTCCTCTCTGATGACGCTAGCTTGGGTTAAGTTGACTTACAGTTAGCCAGTGCAACTGTACATCCTCCAGCACAGTTCCCACCCTCCCCTGTCCTGGGTCTCAGTTATGTGATCTCAGCCCTGGCAATGGCTGAAGTACATCTCTGGAAGAAGTGAAAGCAGACATTCTACTGAGAGTCATTTGCCTACAGCTCTCTGCATGCTTCATTGAGTGGGGTGATTTCATCCCTGTCTTTACTAAAGCTCTTGTGGAGACACCAACCCAGTGCTTGCAAAAGTCCTTGTATTTTATCTACAAGCGTTATGTAGTCACAGCTAGAACTTTCTTCTTGGGGTGGAGGTCAGGGCCAAAAGGAAACCATTCTGTGGAAGACTGGCCCTAGAATGGCAGGTGCGTCAGAATTCTTCTTGAGTCCCTTTCTTCAAACCTGGGACGTGGCTGGAGAGCTGTTGTTAGCAGTTATGAAGAGCATCTGGACCACACCAACAAAAGGCGAGAAACACAAGACTGTAGAGGGGCAGCCGTCGTGGGGGTAACAGCGTTTCTTCTCAGATGAACACCAGAGCTATTTCTCTTAGTACTGATCCAGTTTCTAGGTGGGAATGTTTCTTGTTCATACTAGGAGGTAAGCTTGTCATTAACTTTTTTCATTAGTGAATTCTTAAAATTTGTGGACTAAAGCAGAGCAAACCAAACCAACAAAAACCCAATGACCTTGAGCTGACAAGGTGGCCCAGTTGGTTAGGATGCTTCCTGTCAAACCTGCCTCCTGCGCTCCATACCTGAAACGCACCTCACACCTCCTCCCAACACACACACTCGTATGTGTGTGCATGCACACGCGCACACGTTCACACACTAACACGCAATCATTTTTAAAAATAATTTATTTTTATTTTGTGTACATGGTGTATTGCCTGCATGTATGTCTGTGTGAGAGTGTTGGTTCCCCCTGGAACTGGAGTTACAGACAGTTGTGAGCTGCCATGTGGGTGCTGGGAATTGAACCCGTGTCCTCTGGAAGAGCAGCCAGTGTTCTTAACGGCTGAGCCATCTCTGCAGCCCCACAATCATTTTTTTTAACCTTAAAAGATTCACAAGCTGAAAAAAATGCTTTCTTTGTCATAATGACTTGCTTAGGAATTTGGAAAAGGCCTTTGCTATAGGCCTGCTGTGTGTCCCCGCCACTGAAGCACGGTTGGCCGAAGCCAGGGACCGGCAGTCTGTAAGCATTTAGCTATAGCTAAGCTGGGGGCTGCCAGAGGCTGATGACAGTCATTTGTATATAAAGAATTCATTCCCAGAGCCTTAGATATCACATACCAGAGAAAGACGATTGTGAAATGCAGGGCCAAACTCAAGTGCTTCCCAGCTGTTGTGGGTACATTTGGTATGTGTAATTCTGCCTGACAGTGTTTACTATTTGGTCGTCTAAACAGAACTTCGTGGTGGCAAAGAAAGGATTAACGATCATACCCAGCAGTTATCAAGATGATGGGTGCGTATGCCGGTGAGGCTTACACTGACCGCCTCTGCAGTTGCACTGTCTGAGCTCTGACCAGGGATTCTGTGCTGCAGAGGGCTTGGGAAGGGAGCTAGAATGTTTGCCAGGACTCTGTGGCTTCTCCTTTCTGCTTTTAAACTCCTTGGGCCTGGATATTGCAACAGCAGCCCCTAGTGTGTTAGAGGGTGAAAGCAGGATTCTAGCTAACAAGATGAGAAGGAGCAGGGTGTGGGGAAACATCACCGTGTTTTCTAGGTCTTGACAGCAGGAAGGTAGGTTTTATATTACTTTAGAAAAATATAGAGGCTAAGAAGATCATAGAGGAGGAGGACATTAGGAGGTTATTGGAGAAGGGGCTGTTCTTGTGAACAATTTGCCATTCTTCCAAAATCTGCAGAACTTGGCTGTGTAGAGAGAGAGCCGTTAGGGCTCGGTCACAAAGGTCCCTCAGATTGGGGGTCTATGACGGGGGCCAAGTCCTGAAATTCTAGAGATGCCAAGCAATAACCTAATCAAAGTGTGAATGGCTGATAGATAATTACTTATAATTGAGTTTTGATTAAGAGGTTAGGCCTAGGTAAGACAGGGACCTGGACAGGAGGTGTGAAGATGGAGACAGAGAGAAGACACAGGGATACGGGTGTGAGTGAGTATAAGAGACCCCACTTTCATGAAGCCGGCATTTTGTTCAGTTGCCACAGCTCAGACCTTGGCGTCTGAATGTTTCCAGCATGAGTCATACACAGGCAGAATGTGACTGGAGGGTGTGGGAAGCACCCAGAGCTGAAAACTTTATCTCCTGCTTGCCCTGTTTGTCTCTTCTGAAAGATTTAACCCTAAATGCCTTGTCCATCATCAGGTTTGGTTTTCTGTGGCCTCTGTGTGAGTGAATATGTAATATTTCTTTTTCCACGCTACCTCTCTCTCTCTTTCCCTCACCCTCCCAAGACAGGTTTCTCTGTGTAACATAACAGCCCTGGCTGTCTTAGAACTCTCTTTGTAGACCAGACTGGCCTTAAGCTCACAGAGATCCCCCTGCCTCTGCCTCTTGAGTGCTGGGATTAAAGGGTTGTTTTATAAAGAAGTAATAGTGGAGTTAGTTATGTTGCCTGGGGAGAATGGAGAACCTGAGGTGACAGGATGGCAACAATGAGGTGTGTGTGTGTGTGTGTGTGTGTGTGTGTGTGTGTGTG
>JABTXL010011977.1:1721510-1760096 GCA_025134845.1 Neodon shergylaensis | reverse complement strand
GATGGTGCACACCTGTGACCCCAGCACCAGGGAGGCAGAGACAGGGGCACCTATGGGCTTACTGCCAGTCAGTCTAAACAATCAGCGAGATCCAGTATCAGGGGGAATCCCTGTGTCAAAAAATAAAGGCTGGCAGTAATAAAGGAAGACAAATGCTGTGACCTGTAGCTTGTACACACTTGCACGCACACATACAAACAAAAAATATGTGTATTGTTTACACTACACTTAACAACTGCAAAAAGTATTTATAGGGCAAGCCCAGTGTCTCCTTTTCCACTATGGGCAATAAGAGCCTCTTTGTAAATTACTAAAAGGGCCTTTCAGTTGTGGCACTTTTTGTTAGCGTGTATTCTCAGGTGCTTTGCTATTCTTGTGAGGACAGTGTCACAGTGATGATCGGCCATCCCCGATGCCCTTTATGCTTGCTATCTCTTGTCTAAATAGTAAGAGAATACTCTCTAATAGGATAGGTCCCCACATCAGTGCCAGTAAAAGCTTGGGCTTCTGGTCCCTACCTTGTGCCAGGGACTATTCATGACCTAAAACCATTTGGAATGGAATCTTCTTTTGCTAGATGAGTAGGTAGATGATGCAGCCTAAAAACCCCTTCTTGCTGACTGCTTTCTCAGAGTGCTCCAGCTGCAAATGTGTCTGTTCAAGTTCTACGGATGGAGATAGGAGAAAGGGGAGGAAGGGCAGGCATAGAATCCATCCATCATGTCTGCTGATACCTGTGGAAAGGGTGTGGAGAAACACAGACTGACTGCAGCCCTGAGGAAATCTTACCTGGCAAAAGGAGAGAGCAAAGAGAGAGCCGTTTAAAGTGCCCTTGTTCTCCTGCGGTAGCCAGGCCTCCCTGAGAGCAGTTCAGCGAGACCACTGTCCTGGTCTGAATGCTGCCTTAGAGCCTGAGTGTGCAATCTATTGGATACCACAAGGTAACAACACACCCCAAAGCGGGGAGGCCTGAACGGTACCCCACAGTTTGTTGCCCCTTATTAGTGGCTACATTTCCTATTACATGGGACAAAAATTATAGAATCACAATTCATTTTTAAAGATCCCTCACTTTCAAATGGGTCAAGACAACTTGTGGCCAAACTTTGAAGTCCTCTCTAGTATTGGCTCTTACCACCTTCACTGTTAGAGACGCAGGGAGAAGATGGCCGTCTCCAAGCCAAGGGATGCCTGAAAGTGCCAGCAGCGAGGAGACAGGACCAAAACAGAAGGGAGGGGGCATGGCCCTGCCAATACCTTGATTTTTTTAACTTTTAACATCCAGAACGATGAGATTACAAATGTCTGTTGCTCCAATCCCAGGCTGTGGTGCTCTGTTACAGGAGCTCCAAAGACCAGTTAGAAATGCCATCTCCCACAGCTATTACCACAAGGTCTTCCGTGTAAGTCCCTGATCCAGTCTCTTCTAATAGAGCCTAGAAGTGATTTTCCTTACTCGGAGTCAGACTGCATTCCTTTTCACCGTAAAGCCAGACCATTTTTCTGTTTTAAAAAGCAGTCTTCATAAAGACTTCCTTCCACCTCTGCCCAACCTGTTGAGGGGCGGGGCCAGCTATCCCAGGGCCAGTGAGGGGCGGGGCCAGCTCAGAAAGGCAACAAGTGGTCCTATGACCCCCTGTGGCAACATGGACCATGGACATCATCACAGACCCCAGCTGCAGGAGGAACATGGACCCAGACATGGCCACTGGCAGCAGCTCCAAGCCGGATATCACCATGGCCCTCCGTGGCAACACAGGGCACTCTGATCAGTATGGCCCCGGTGACAGCAAGACCCTGGGCCAACTTAATATCTTGTTTGAATCTTATATCTAGAAGAGACAAATCTTTAATTTCCTCAGGATAAATAAGAAAACATCTCACATCAGGTATGAGGTCAAAAGGGAATCACATTTGCTCTGCTTGTTTAAGGACTCAAGGTCTCCGGGAAGGAGGTAAGCAAACGGCGGCGGCGGTGCTGAGATTTCCTTTGAGCTCTTCCCCACCTTTATGTCCCGTCCCTGGTTAGGTGGAAGTAGGAAAGGGAGGCACGTGAACAGTGACAGGGCCATGGACCTTTATCTGCTGTCATTTGGTGCCGACATACTTTCTTTGTCGTGAAGTTGGTGTATCGTATTGAGAGCTGAAGCGGTACCTTCCCTGCCTTGTCTCTCACCAAAGAGGGCAGGCTTCGGATGAGAAGAGGCCTCATCTGAAAAACGATGATAAACTTTCTCCAAGGCAGACATTTCTATTAATGAAAAAGTGCAGTCATGCAAGCTTCTAGTTCTAATTATCTACGGAAAATTTCACGGAAACTTGTAAATGAAAGAATGCTGCCGGCAAAAGAAGCCCCCGCAGTGAACACAGCGACAACAAGGACAAACGAGGCGCAGAGGTAAGAAAACGAGTCTTTGTTCTGTTAAGTATTAGCTAGGGTTTTAATTCAAAAATTTCTATTTATGATCTATCAAAAGAGAATATTTTAAAAAGTGGATCCAGGGCTAGAGCGGTAGCTCAGTGGTTAAGAAATTTACTCTTCTTCCAGAGGCCCTGAGTTTGGTTCTCAGTACCTGCATTGGGTAGTTCCCAGCGGCCCTGTAACCTCAGCTTCAGGGGATCTGACGCCCTCTTCTGGCCTCCGTTGGCATTGCACATGCATGCGCAAACCCACTCTCAGAAGCACAATTAAACATAAAAATAAATCTTTAAAGCAGATCCATGCTGTATTTTGTATTGAATTAGTTTTTTTCCTTGAATTAAAAAAAAACTTGTCAGCATTCTTTGATGTGACTTAGAAGTGTTGCAGGGTGTTTCAGGGAGGGTGTTCATTTCTGTTTTCCCATTCCTTTCCTTTCTGTTCACAGTGAATGCCTCTTTATGTATCCTGCTGTGGATGATAAGGATACTGCTTTCTAAACGTCATGTTTTATTTATAAACTTTCCTGAAAGTAACCTAGAAGTAAAATGGATTTGTCAGAAGCTGGTGCAATGACTATAATTTTTTATTAATAAAAATTGCTCTGCATTTTTTCTTTTTCTTTTTTTAAAAAAAACCTTTTATCGATGCTTCATGGATTTCACATGATGCATTCCGATCCTTTTTATTTTCCTATCTCCTCGCATCTGCGCTCTGCCCTTGCAACTCCTCCCCTCCCTAAATCAAAACTAAATTTAAAAGAAAAATAAAAAATGCAACAAAACAAAATAAATAGAAGAGAAGAAGAATCCTTCTGTGGCATCCGGAGGCCCACTGCATCCCCGGTTACCCTTTAGTTCGTTCACCTCTGCTTGTCCGTGCTCATTGCTCTGAGTCATCAGCCCGTCTCAAGACCTCTGGTTTCTGCTCCAGCACCGACACTGGGCTCTCACTGGGGCTCCTCTCCGATATCCTGCTGCTGTCTTGGATCTGTAGATTGTCCCCTTCACATGCTCCAACAGTTCATAGATTCGGTGGATGCGGGGGTGGGCCAACTCATAGGTCTGGCTCTGGGCCTGGGTGGTAGCTAGGTTGGTCAGTGGCTAGTTTTCCCTTATGGTCACTACCCGGATGAGCTCTCCAGCACTGCCAGGCTAGCTCTAGCTCACACAACGTAGCTTACAGCAAGGGGTGGGGCCAGTTCTCCTGCTCTCAGCCCTCAGATCCTGTCTCCCACAACCACAGCAGGGCCAGCTCTACTGTTTTGCCCCGGCAAAATGCAGGGCCCTCCCTCCTGAGGAATACAAGGGGGAGGGGTCAGCTCTTCTTCTCTCTTGTCCTCAGGGCTGGCTAACTTAGAGTTATCTCTTAGTGAATTTGAAACCACAGTTCCTCTCTTAAACCAGGTGGATGTAGAAGGACTTGCTCACCTTGGATTAGCTATAGAAACTTGAAATTTTTAATTTTTTAAAGAGCGTTTGTGTGTCTGTGTGGTTGCTGCAGAGGCCAGAAGATAAACCAGTCACGATAGACCAGTCCAAACTCTTTTATTTATTTTCTTTTATTTTATTTTTGGTTTTCCGAGACAGGGTTTCTCTGTAGCTTTGGGGCATGTCCAGGAAATAGCTCTTGTAGACCAGGCTGACCTCAAGCTTACAGAGATCCGCCTGCCTCTGCCTCCCGAGTGCTGAGTTTAAAGGTGTGCTTGCACCACTACAGCTTGGCTGTTTATGTATTGTTAAAGAAAAACTCTGTGAGTTTGAGGTCAGCCTGATACACACACACACACACACACACACACACACACACACACACAAATTTACCTATCAATTTGTAACAAAAAAATCGCTAATACCACGAAAATGCAACAAGCAAAAATCTAGGTGTGAGACATTCCACAAGGAGATGACAACTACCAACCTGCAAAGGGAAGGGAGATATGGGAGGAGCCATAGACCAGGAGGAACTTAAGAAAGGCAGTCTCAATAATAAACCTTAGTTCGATCCTGACTACACCAGATACTTAGGAGAGCACGTGATTGTGGGATATTAGATGACACTGAATCTGACCGTTATTGGGTTTGCTTTGGTTTGACTTGAACCTCGGGTCTCATGCGTGCTAAGCAAGCGCCCTACCTCTGAGTTACACCCTTAACCATTTCTAACGTTGTCTTCTGAAATGGGATCAAAGGCTAGCCTCGAGTTCACTCTGAAACAAGCCTTAAACTGAGTATCCTCATGTTTCTGTCTCCCAAGTGTCTGGATTTACAAACCTGCACCACTGTTAGGCCTGGCTTTTATGTTTTAATTATTGTTAATAATTACATATTTTAGGTAAAAGAGGTATTCTGATAAAATGTTATAAAATAACTTCGGTATTTAGTTGCCTGTCAAGCATAATAGTAGCTTGTGGTTATGTTTATTTAAAGGAAAGCTTATTTTTACTATGATAATCCCTACAAATAAAATAAGTATCCAAGAGTTTCTTCAAAATAATTATGAGGAGCAGAGGAGGGAAGCAATGGCAGGACTTGGGTTAAACAATTTTTCTGTTGGCTGAGAATTATTGAAGCTTGACATTATGAGAGAATTTGTTAAAATATTGTTTTTAGTCATTTGAAACATGTAGTGTGTAGAGCGCCTTTGGCTGTCTTGATTTGATATTGGCAGTACTGCGGTCTGTAAGGTTTTGTATGTGCGTGTTTCCACACTCTCCTGAGCACACGCCTGCATGGAACAGTATCATCCAGTCATTCTGCGCTAAGAGGCCTGAGGAGCTGCACACCTCACATCCCACCAGGGAGGAGAGACCCCAGCGGCCCTCCATCCTCACCTGTCCCATTGCTGCCTCTCTGATCCCAGTCTCCCCAGTAGGCTGTGGAGCGGAACGTCTAGGAGGTTTATATTTGCGTGTTCTTCTTCCTCCTTCTTTTCACACAAGGTCTTTTGCTACATAGACTAGCTTGGTGTTAAACTAGCAATCCTCTTGCCTCAGCTTCCTGGGTACAAGGATAATGGGTGTGTGCCACCATGCCCAGCTGTAAAGATAACTGTTTAATACTTTTTTAAAAAAATATTTTTGAACCTTTGTTGCTCAAAGAAAGAAGAGATCCTTTGAAAGGAGGACAAAGTGTATTATGCTTCAAAAAGAAAAAAGCCAAGCCAGCTTTCAACAAGAATAAGCCCTGTAAAGAAAGAAAATGTGTTTTTGTGTGTGTTTGGTTAGTAATCTGACACTGAAGAACTTACTGAGTGAAAACTTTTCTATCCAAGAACTGCTTTCAGGAAAATGATGTCAGAATAAGCTTTAACTCCTAAACCTCACGGCAAAAAAGGAGGCAGCTGGTCAGTGCAGGGAGGGGGACAGCATTGGTCAGTGCAGGCAGGAAGGCAAGTGCTGGTCAGTGCAGAGAACAGCGCTGGTCAGTGCAGGCAGGAAGGCAAGTGCTGGTCAGTGCAGAGAACAGCGCTGGTCAGTGCAGGCAGGGAGGCAAGTGCTGGTCAGTGCAGGCAGGGAGGCAGTATTTGTGCTTTGAAGCAGTTCTTATTAACGTGGCCTGAAGGTCTGAGACTGACCCCGCTCCAGCCCTCACTTTGAGCTCAGGAGAACATCCTTTAATGTCAGCAGCACCCTGGTGTGCCAAAAGTTGGGGAAAGGCCTGAGAAAACATTCAAGTAAACTTTGGAGAAGGCTATGAGATTTAGCAGAAAAAAAAAGTTCTTTAATTCACACAAATTAGTGGAACAAAAACAAATAACACTATGTCACTAAGCTTTGACATGTTGAATACGGTACTTAACAATGTAATATGAAATAAGCTATTTATTGACCCTCTCCCCAAGTAGGACCAGATTGGTGAGGTGACTATATATATGTGTGTGTGTGTGTGTGTGTGTGTGTGTGTGTTGTGCGCGCGCGTGTGTGTATTTAGTGGTACTTCCCATGGTGCAGTGTCTCCAGGAGGTACGCAATGCGCAATGTCTTCTCCCTTTTACGGATGTTGACGCTGCTAATGATTATTTCCTAGGCCTGTTAATTCCTAAGGCACTCTAGAGGAGGGTGTCCTGTTTCCACTTCTTTCTGTATTAGCTGCAGTATTTCCAGCTGAAGGAACACTTCCCCTCAGTTATCGCCCTCTTTCTGAGGTACAGTTCCTAAAGGGAAGGCAGGCGGACGCTTGATTCCTCCCTCTGTTCACCATCGTAAAACTAGTCAGTAGTACCTACAAGGTGCTTGTGATGCTCAACACTTTTTGTTTGCTCTCTTGTTTCTATTTTTTTTTTTCAAGACAGGGTTTCTCTGTGTAGCTCTGGCTGTCCTGGAACTCACTCTGTAGACCAGGCTGGCCTCTAACTCACAGAGATCCGCTTGCCTCTGCCTCCTTGAGTTCTGGAATTGAAGGCATGTGCCAGCATCACCTGGCTTTGTCTGTATTTTTTTTTTTAGTATTTTTGTACCTCAGGCTAGACTAGAATTCACTCTGGCTGGCTTTGAACTCACTGCTTCCCAGGTCTGGGATAGTTACCACATCCAGCCAACCAATGCTTTCTTGTGAGATTGCTATGAACTCACATGTCTAAACACATCTGATGTATTCGAATCCACCGCAGCCATTATGGATACAAGCATTACCAGGCTCTCCGTTTTCCTTATTTGGCCCATTGGAATGCTCAGGTTGGTCTCTGAGTTCTATGGGCACAGCCCTAGTAGTTTTTGACAACTTTCTACTTCGTGGCAGGCTCACCACGTCTCCAGAAAGCCTGAAATATTTTAGAAGCCATGGTACCTGAGCACTATTGGTGCTTACTGCTTTCATTTGACCAAATTTGACATATACAGGAAAAATTTTAAAGTAAAAATACAATACAAGTTTATGGTGATGCTTTTGGCTTAAAAAGATGAGTGTTATTTAATGTAATAACATTCTTTTAAAATTAACACATATTTCATTCTATGTGCATGAGTTTTTTGCCTGCATGTATTTCTGTGTACCATGTGCATGTCTGCTGTCCCAGAAAGGCCAGAAGAAGATATAAGATCCCCAGGAACTGGAGTTACAGCCGGTGTGAACTGCCGTGGGGGTGTCGGGAACTGAACCCGGGCTCTCTGGAAGAGTTCTAATTGCTTAGCTGTTTATCCAGCTCCTAAATGATCTTACATTCTCTTCTCCTTCCTTCAGCATTGAAATCTGTTCTTAACCTCAAAATGATTGCTCCTTTTCCCCACTTCACACAGGAATCACAGTGATTGGTTACTGACACGACTAATGTGGCCGGCTTTAAAAGTTTTCAGTTGTTTGTAGTTCCTTTCTGAACAGGTTTATTTATTTTTATTTGGTGTGTATGAGTGCTTGGCTGCCTGTGTGCCATGAGGGTGCCTGGCACTTCAGAGGCTGGAAGAAGACATTGGGACTCTTGGAATTCCCTTTTTAGATGGCTGTGAGCCATCATGTGGGCAATAGGAATGGGAGCTGGATTCTCTCAACAGCAGCACATGGAGTTTGAGTCGGAATTGTGGGCTTGATAAGACGTGACCACCATGTTCCCTCTCTTTCCTCTGGCTCTTACTCTCAGGTGTCGCAAGGCCGTGGCTGAAATGTATTTGTGGCATGGACTTGGATATGCTGGCTGCGCTGCAAACTTTTAGGGCTGGTTAGGATTTCCTGAGGCAAAGCAGGCCTTGTACAAGCTTATGCAACAAAAGGAAACCTATTATCGAGTGTCTGCTTGTGCCAGGCAGATGGTAGTGTGAGGAGATGAGGCTGGAACAAGTCTGGCATTCTCTGTAACCTCATGATTCACATTTCTGAGAAGGGAAGAGAAAAGGATGGAGAAATGTCTGTCACATGGAAGAGATGAGGAGAGAAGTTGGCATGGTGGCCCGAGTTCACAAGAGTAGTCCAACAGATGGCTCTTTACCTTGGCGCCCTTTTTACTACCAGGTCAAACTAACTGATGTTTCCATTTTTTTGGTTAAAGTCTTTCTTTTTGTCTGTCCTTATCTTCAGAAATAGCTGCTTAAATAAACAAGGGATGGGGATGTGCATTAAGATGTTTGGTCAACGTAGCGAACATATTTCTAAGAGACGGAAGGGTCTCCAGGATTATTAATAAGGCTATGGGGAAGGCAGCTGGGGATCAGACTGCATCTAGACCAAATCTGGTGTATTCAATGGCAGATAAGCAAAATGATTCCAGGTGATTGGGCGGCGAAGCCTCATATCCCCTGGCTGAAACGGTAAGTGGATAAAAGTAGCTCTTAGAATTCTTCCTCTCTCAAAGAGGCACATTTGACACAGGAAATGGAGCAGCCGAAGGCAAATCTTACAAGAAGCAGAGCAAGTTGTCATTGCAAGCTGTCCTGAGCAACAAACACTGTCCACATCATTCCTGCCTGCACAGGAAATCTCCCGTGGGCAAGAGTCCGTGTCCAGCCTTCACTGAAATCCACAGGAAAGCAGTGTCGTTCAGCCACGCTGGCCTATCACAGAACCACCATGAGCGTACAGGGCTGTAACTGTGTGTTTATTTTTAAGTGGGCAGCAGCCTGCAGGTGAGATGAGCAAAGAGAGGTTGTTGGAGCATGCTCAGTGGTGTAATGCTGGCCTAGCACGGGCAGGGTTCAATCTTCAGTACTACAAAAGTACCAGCTAAGGAAAGAATGATGTTGATGATACAGGGGCGACTCACGCTAACCCCAGGCCTCTGTGGAATGTGGAGCGAGGCGTGTCATGTCCTGTTGCTTCTTTCTCCACTGTCCCTTGGCATAGCTGCTCCATTCTCTCTGCTGTTTGTCCCCTGCATGGCAAGTGGAGGCTGTCTAGCCCACAGGTCCAAGACTGTGCTTGTGGAGATTGAATGAGACCCTTTAAGACACCGAGCTAGTCTGTCTCCACTGGCCCCTTCTCTACTGTTTCTTTGTGTGTGAGTCAGGGGGAGGGAGGGTACCCAGATATGTGCAGGTACACATGGAGGTCACAGGGCAACTTTTGGTGTCATTCCTTAGGCATCATACACACATACACATAAATATGCATATGCACCTATGCATACATGTATATCTACACACATGTACATGCACATATATGCAAAGACTCATACACATAAAAAATAAGCTCAGTTTTAAAAATATGCTTTCTCTCTCTCTCTCTCTCTCTCTCTCTCTCTCTCTCTCTCTCTCTTCTCTCTCTCTGCCATGGCATATATATGGAGATCAGAGGACAACTTACTGGGGTTGGTTCTCTCTTCCACCATGTGGGTTCTGGGGATTAAACTTAGGTTGTTGGGCTTGATAACAAGCATCTTTACCCTCTGAGTCATCTCACCACCTCCTCCCTTTAAGAAACTTGTGGTTATGTTGGGCTTTCCCAAATAAACCAAGGTAATCTTTCTGCTTGAGAGTCACATAGTTAACAACAACCATTCTATTTCCAACCTGGATTCCCATTTTCTATGTGACCTAACGTACACTTTGGATAGCTAGATATGGATATACGGGATGTATGCCTGTATGGACTGTCCTGTGCATATGAGTCAGCTTGTTTGTTCCCGCCTGCTCAGCCCCGAAATAACCACACAGAAACTGTGTTAATTAAATCAGTTTGTCCCCTTAGCTTTAGCTTCTTATTGGTTAGCTCTCACATCTTAATTTAACCCATTTCTATTAATCTGTGTATCTCCAAGTGGCTGTGGCTTACCGGCAAGGTTCTGCCCGATGTCTGTCTCTGGTAGGGCTACAAGGCTTCTCCTGACTCCGCCTTCTTTCCCCCAGCATTCTGTTTAGTTTTCCCTGCCTCCCTCCGTTCTGCCAAGTCATTGTCAGACAGTCAATGAACATCTTGCTTAGATTCCAGTAACTGATGAACTTGGAGTCTAAGCCACTTTTAAAATTTCCTCTTACATTTGAGCCTTAATTAATTACATTAGTTCAATTATTTGTTCATGTGTGTGCACATGCTTATTTGCCATAGCTCGTGTGTGGAGCCCCATGGGTTTCGGGGTTTGACCTCAGGTTTTCAGGTATGGTTCTACCAAACCACATGAGCTTTTCAGCACACTAGATTATAAATCTAACATTAGAGTAGGTAATGCGCACACATTAAGTACTTCAAGACTTCACTTCTGGCGTCAGAGTAGAGAGGAAGAAAGAGCTCGTTGACAACCATTATTTCCAGTTTTTGTCAGGCGGTTTCTTTTGCTTCCTTTTCCTTTGCTTTGCTGAGACGTGGGTGATTTATGCACCACTTCCCAGACTTGTTTCTTTGTCTTCAGTGACAGGAACCATACACATAAAGTTTTAACAGTCCTACGGCATTCCCCATTGCTGAGGAAGGTTAGGGAGGCAAAGAGCCAATTTTCTGTGAGCTGCAGAATTGTGGTTTCAAGAGGCAGCAACTTGGGTCAGCTCTCTTCATTTATTTCCTCCATCTGTAATAGCATAAAGGCAGAACCATCCCTGACATCCGTATTCAGGGCCCAGGCCTGGGACATCTATCCACCCCACACAAAGGAAGTGTGTCGGACTGTGTACTGTCCTCATTCCTTATCATGCCTTGAGATGGTGGCAGTAGAAGTTGTCTTCTTTCCTTATAAATTTAGTTCTCTTAGTTTTGTCTTGTTTGTTTGTTAGTGTATATGAGCTTGTGGGTGCATGCACATATGTACATGCATGTGTGTGTGGCGTATGCACATGTGCATGCGTCTGTGGTGTATATGTGAGATAGCATGTGCACGTGCACACGTGCATGTATGTGTGGCACATGTATGAACTAGCGTGTGCATGCACACATGTGCATGTATATGTGTGGTGCATATCTGAGTTTGTGTGAGCATGTGCTCAAGTGCATGTATGAGCTAGCGTGTGCACATGTGTGGCTAGAGGTGTTGGCTTCTGTCATTCTTCACCTTTCTTTCCTATTGAGACAGGGTCTCTCGCTGAACCTGAAGGTCATCGACTTGGCTGGCTGGCCAAAGAGCTTCAGAGAGCCATCTGTCTCATAAGCCAAGTGCTGGTGTCGCAGGCATGTGCTGCCATGCCTGGCTCCACCCCACCGCCATGTGGGTCTTGTATACTGGCCCTCATACATGCGAAGCAGGCATTTTACCAACTGAGTCACCTCCCTAGGCCCCTATCTCTCTGGCTCCCATTTCTGGTTTATAAGCTACCTAGTACTTATTTTTAAAATAAAAACATTAGAAACAAGTTTTTTACTTTCAAAGAATTAAATATTATACAATTTTAAAATAATTTCCAGAATATGAAATTAAACATAAAACAATTTACAACTTTGTATGCTCATATAGACATTTATGCTTTGTTTATTTTGGATGGATTCTCTTGGTTAGCCAGCTGTCTCCTTAGCCACATGTTTGGATTTTGAAATTCATACAGTGAAGAATTCTTCTGATGGCATTATTTTCTTTAAAGGCCATATCATTCAAGTAACTTGCCCCAGACTTGTCTTGGAAGCATACTTATAATTAACAAAACATAAAGTCATAATTTAGAAATGCCCATTAAAATAGAACATAATACGTACTAATATATAATCTCTTGGTCTAGTAATCCTTCTGCCAGGAATTTTATTTTGCTAACATAGTTTGAGTAGTATGTAATGATACTAGTAAATACATGTCTGGTTAAATAAACACATGCTTAGAACACATGCTAGCTATCAGAGTAAATGAAGTATATTTATCAAGTAAAAATAATAATTAAAACACAAGTTGTAAAAATGTATATAATTTAATATATACTTTTTAGCCATTTTGTCTTAAATATCTACATATATGTATAAATAGCTGATGTAAGTGGTTTTGAGTATCTAAAAATGAGCCAAATAAAACAATTGTTATCAGGGATGTATATAGGGTACATTTTCTTTATATTTTATACCTTAAATGTTTTGATTTTTAATAATTATAGAATATTCCTCTTATAATAAAAATACTTAAAATATTGTTTTTTCTTTGGCTCTATCAAAAGATGCCAGGCAGCATGAACAAGGGAGAGTATTGAGCCCGTTATCCAGAGGAGCTGCTGGAGAACACATTGGCCATATTCTCCCCAAAGAGTATTATCCGTACCAAACCAGCAAGCCTAATTAAAAATGCAAAATTCATGGATGGCGAGCCCTTCCCGCACGTCCCCGGGGGCTCATTCTCTCCCGACTCCTCTGGGTCCTTCCAGTTCATTAGCTAAGCAGGCTTTGGGAAGGTTGGCTCCAGCCACAGCTGCTGCCTTCTCGTGTGTCATTCCGGTCAGGTCAGTAAAACCCCCTCGTTGGACGACAGCAGGCTTAGGGCCTGCCAGCCTCTGGCTGGCTGCTTCCAGGCTGACCTGCTGGCTGGCCTCCCCTCCCATCTTTCCTACCCATTGTGCTTTGGGTAATCATTAGGAAACACAAGAAACAGAGAGGCTTTATTCTGCAGGGTGGGGTGTGCGGGGAGGGCGGCGATCCTACCCTGGGTCCTTATTAGGATAATCTCAGACCTGCGATCTTAGTGATCACCAGGGCCAATGACTTTATTTGGGGGAGAAACACCTTCTTCCTGCCAACCGTTCTCTGCTCCTAGGTGTTTGGATTATGAAAAAGAACTGCTTTTTGCTGCTCTTCCGGTAGCCCTGAAGCCCCCCATAGCAGGGAAGACTCAAGAGATTCCCAAAGAAGGAGACACGACAGAGAACAAAGACCTTATTAATGGGAAGGTGGCAGAGCAGAGCGAGTCAGGGCAGTTCATCACACAAGAATGCAGGCATCGGGCTCTTGTTCGGTGGCAACACTATGACAGCAGTCATGCTGCCCACAGAAGACAGGAAATTCTGCTGGAAAGGTCCCTTATGCCTCCAAGCTCCAGAGCTTGTCAGAGGTGGAGCAGAGTTGAGCTGTTTCCTGACGACTGCACTGTGTTGTGTGTAGTTCTATGGCCTGATTCACTGAACTCTACTCAGGGTGATTGTACTGATCTTAAAAGAGATGGGGGAGGGGCAGGGAAGGCCAGAGTGGGTATTTGAAGATACTTTTCTCTGAATGAGGCCTAATCATTCAACTTTCTTTAACTTGTAGTACATTTTTTCACTATGATTATTTAATAAGCAAATTTTCCACATCTTGATTGCCTAATTTCAGTGAGTTTTCTATATCGTTATAAAGCCATTTTTTTTTAAAATGTGTGTGTGCGCGCGCGCAAGCAGAGCGATTCTGTATTTCAGTGTGATAAGTTATGCCATAGAACCCGAACTTAGATAAATAGCCTGGACTTGGTGTTTTTAAGAACTTTCTGTACCTGGCAGAGCTACTTACGCTCGCGTCTGTGTGCCGGCCTTCACGGGCACACAGTTGGACCTCAGTCTAGGCTGCATTGGTCCTTCATTATCGCGCACCTCTTCCTAGGAGCTGCCTGGTGCTGGACTGGGGAGTTAAATGTGAGTGGGAGATGCCCCTTGCCCCAGGCTGGACCTGTAGAATCGTCCCACGGAGAAGCCCCATGGGCCGGATCTGTAGAAACGTCCCACGGAGAAGCCCCACCCTGCTCCGTTTCTGAACGGAAGATCCAAAGACCCAAAGCAGGCCACAGTTACAGATGGAGCGATCTCGGGACTGAATAGTCAGTCGCGAGTGGTCTTTTGGATAATGTTCATTGACCTTTGATTTGGGTAAGAAATACGTTAATGTGCTAAGCCATGGAGATTTGGGAATTCCCAGAACAGTTTCTTCTAATACCTTATTAAAATTATCTACTTTAAGATAAAGTTCAGAGGTACTTTCTGTATTCTTTAACTCACTTCAGTAACAGAAAATACTGGAAACATTAATATTCCATGTGGTGAGGTCTCCACTCTGGGAGAAAACTAGTTCATGGCATCATAACTCTTTCAGGTAGATTCCCCCGCCCCCTGGGTGGCCACGCTGTGAATTATTTATAGCGCAGCCCTCCGAGGCTGTTCGTGCTAGTGTGCTATTAATCTCAAGGACAACATCATCGACTTTTCACTTAGCAAGACTAAAGGCAAATTAAAGCAACTTTCTTCAGTCTCAACACGATGGTCGGGGGTCGGGTATGCTCGTATTAAATCACTCCTAAGGTGCCTTCCAGACCCATCGTTCCGATCCTCAAGGAGAAGCCGACTAATGGAACCGGAAAGTAAGATCCCACACGGACAGAAGCCGTGAGCGTCAGGGATTCCAGCTGGAAGAGTTCGTGCAGAATGTCATAGAAAGTGATAGCAGCCGTTAGAATGCTCGGCCCCACTATCTCTTATCTATCCCTCTGGCGACCCAACCCATCAGTAAAGCTATCACACCGACTCTTGGGATAACATGGACATTCAAGCTATAGCGTTGTCTAAAAGACTTAAAATACTTTATTTAGGGCTCATAATAGGAATGGAAGCCCTGAGCATAAATCCCAGAGATACGATTATATATGTGTGACCTTAAGAATAATTGCAATTTTTGATACAATGCTTAAAGTAGTCCCTTTAGCGGATTTTTTTTATTGGAAATATCTTAAGACTGGCAGCAGTTTTAGAAGTATTTCATTTTAGTGAGAAGGACTTTCTGGGCTTACTAGCATCTGAGGCCAAAGGGCAGTGGGTAAATCCTATTGAGTCTGCTCATTGCTCCTTGAGTCCCTCGGCCCTCAGTCCACCACTTCAACGTTCCCTAATCCAGGTTATGCACCATGTGAGGCGCAGTTACATTCCTTTTTAAAGTCTGTTTATTCAGAAACAGATTTGCCATTGGAGAAGAGCTGCGATGGCAGACTTGGTTCCCCAAACCCATCCCCCAGCGTCTGCTGACGTGAAAGTGCAGCGTATCCTTAATCACATCTGTTTTTTTTTTTAATTGAATAATCTCATTCTCACCCAGATTTCTACTTTTATGTTTGCCAGTCTGCCAGTGTCTCTAGCTCCAGCCCTTTCTGGGACAAAGGGGAGAAAGAACATTTTTGGCTGTAGTATTATTGTTGAGCCTGTTCTGAGATGGTTGAAAACATTGGCTTTTGTCAACCTGAGTTTGAAGGATGACATGTTTCGACATAACTACAAGGACAGGGAGAGAGCAAATGGGAAGGAAATTAGGCCAACTGGAGATTACAGAACGTGAATGTGTGCACAGAGAGAGGACGTGTGTGTAAGGGGACAAGGATATGCATGCTAAAAGACAGCTCAGCCTCTCCTCTTGTTCTTGAACACTGAGGGAGTGCTCTAGTGTCTGAGGTTTGAGATCTGGCTCCAAACAACCCACTTTAGCCAAGAACGATTCAGGTCTTCGCAGCTTCATCTGCCCTCATCATTTACTATAAGAGTCCCCAGGGAGGGGAAACACTGCAATACTGGGACCGTCTCACCCCTCAACAAAAACCTGCTTAAAAGCAGATGCCTGGGAGCCATATGACAGACGCTCCACCCCGAGGAGGGGCTGCCCTCGGGGATCCCAGAGAAGCAGGGCGGTTGTGCTGCACGCCTGCTCCCAAACCTAATAGGCCGGCAGGAAGGGAGAGATGGAGGCCTGAACACCTCGGAGCTGACACCCTCTGGGCAGCAAGTGCTCCATGTCAGATGGAACCAGAGTTTAGCAGCTGTCCTGGGTGGCAACAGCCCTTCTGCCATAGGGGGGAGCAAGATTTGGCATGAAATTCGGATCTTCAAGCTCCATCTTTTATGTAAAAGTGTGTTAGGGTCTTGATTAGAGAGGGAAAATAATAGTTCCATCAATCCTCAATTGCCTCTTGCTTAAATGATTTAACTCGAGGACTACTGTTTGGGTCCACGAGCCGCAGGAGACGGGCGTGAGGGAGCACTACTTTTCATTATCAGGGCTGTAGTAATGAGCGTTGGGTGGGCTAGGATTCTTACCAGGAGGAGTTTTACCTGTGGTGGGTTTGTTCAGAACCTCACCAAGAATTAGCGATGAGAATCGGGGGATGAGAAAGGAATAAAAACAAAGTGAAAACATCGTTTAGCTCCAGCGAACTCCACACTCACCACAGAGATGTTTTTATCTGCATGTTTAGCATTGCCCTATTCACGAGAGCCTAGCTGTCCATCAACAGAGGAGTGGAGAATGAAAATCTGGTGCATATATGGCATGGAATACTGTTCAGCTGTATGTAAAAAAAATGAAATAAAAAGCTTGCAAGGAAATAGATGGATTTGGAACGTATAATATTAAGCAAGGACACGCAATTTCAGGAAAAAAAACGGTTATGTTCTTCATATGGATCATAACATATGGTATATGTGTATATGTATATATGTAAACAAATGTACATGTGGACATAATATAACATATAGAGAGGAGAAAATAAAGGGTAAATATCAGGGGATGAGAAAAGAATAAATGCAGATAAAGGGCATTAGTCATGAAAGGATAAGAGGCTCGTTGCTTTTCTAGCTGTAACTAACATGGATTTTTCTTTCCTGTGGCATGTAAGTGCATAACATTATATTTAAAAGTGAAAGGTCAAAATCCAGCATGAATCCCCACAGCTTCAGAAAGGTTGTTCTAACTGTGTGGAAGTTCACCGGGATGTATAGAACTGGGTCTGGTTAATTTCACTTTGTGAAGCTGGGTGGTGGTGGCGCACGCTTTTAATCCCAGCAGTCAGGAGGCAGAGGCAGCTGGATCTCTGAGAGTTTGAGGCTAACCTGGTCTTTAAGAGCTAGTTCCAGGACAGACACCAAAACTACACAGAGAAACCCTGTCTTGAAAAACAAAACAAAACAAATTTTATTATGTGGCATTTTTTTATTTGCAAGTTCTTTATAATAAAGGTTTTTTTTTTAAAAAAAAAACTATTAAAAAAGAAAATGGTTGTGGCATATTGTTTTAACTAGTCAAAGAGGTGTGACATTTATGCGGCAGAATATTACTTTAACTGTGTAAAGGTGTGTTACTTTTGTTTATGCTGCATTTGTTTAATGAGGTAAGGATGTGTGTTCAATTATATAAAGATGGCTCTCCTTGTCTTCCTATGGCACTTGATTGGTCTAATAAAAAGCCAGACAGCCAGTAGCTAGGCAGGAGAGGGATAGGTGGGGTTGTCGGGCAGAGAGAATAAATAGGAGAAGAAATCTAGGCTCCACAAGAGAAAAGGGAGCTGGAGAGGAGAGAATGAAGGACGTGCCCCAGGCAAGAAGTGAGGCCGCTGCCAGCCAGCAGAAGCAAACAGCAGGGAAATAAGAGACACAGAAGGAAAGAAAAGTAAGATGCCCCGAGGCACAAGGTAGACAAAGAGATACAGGTTAAGTTAAAAGAGCTAGCCAGAAGTGAGCCTAAACTAGGCCAACCATTCAAAACTAATAGTAAATCTCTGTGTCATAATTCGGGAGGTGGTTGATGGCCAAAAAGAGAAAAACCTGGTACAGAAAATACCATTTGATAAGAAAAATAATAAATAAAATATAAAAATAATAAAAAATAATAAAAGTGAAGCAAATGACATTTCTATGACAGGAGTATAGGCAGACTTGCAGCCAGGCAGGAAGCAAAGGCTTTGTCCTGGAGTACCCTTCTTTAAAAAATCGATTACATTTTATCCGTCTGTCTGTGTAAATTGTGTGTGTCACGGTGTGCATGTGAAGCTCAGAGATAACTTGATGGAGTCGGTTCTCTCCTTCCATCGTCTTGGTACTGGGGTTCAAATGTAGGTCGTCACTCTTGATGGCTAGCGCCTTTACCTGCTGAGCTATCTCCCTGGCCCCTGGGGTGTTGTTGACTGTGGAGGCTGTCCCTGGGCCAGAAGGAGCTGAAATCGCCTTTTTATCTTGAGCGAGGCTGAAGGGATGCGAAGAAGAGGGGTGTGAAGGAACAGAGCTCTGTTTGACGGCTAGGCACTCAGGTACTAGTGTGAGGGGCTTGGCATTGAGACTATCCAAGCTCATAGAACTGTGCAGAACTTTGTCTTAGCAGAGAAACCCTAGGAGTCCTGGTGTTTCTGTAGCTGCGGGGACTCTAAGCCTTGTGATAATGTTAGAGTGTAAACTCCACCATGCTTGCTGTAGAATGAGAACGAAGCACACTCGATTACACATAGTCCATAGAACTTGATAACAAATGACTCTGTTGCTGGGTTATATATTTATTACACTATGTTTTTGCAGTTGTGTTAGCATATACTCCAACTTACCAGAAACCATTTTCTATAAAGCTTCTCCAGGAGCTGTGCTACCCAGAAGCAGCCACATACACCCGTGTTGACTGTATCTCATTATTTTCTCCTGTACTTAATTTAGTCCCACGTTACTCTGTGTCCCATGACCCTATAAGCAAGAGATCATGCTATATCTACGCACTACATAGTTTAAATAGGTAGGAGGCCGTAGCATCCGGTCTTGTATACACACATTCTGTGACATTTGAGCAATGAAATCACTCACCAATGTATTTCTCAAAATGTATCTCGATCATTAAGTGGTGTATGACTATATATGATTCAGTAGAAAAATGACAGAAACATGAAACCTGGTTGGCTGTCCCGTTCTTTCCCTGGTTGCCTTGGTTTCATCAACCATCAACGAGGATAACAGTAGCTAATACATCATTCGGAGAAGCTGTGTGCCAGGTGCTCTCTGGGTGTGAGCTCACGAGTCATCAAGACGAGGTGTTGCTGTCCTCCAACTCATTTCACAGTGTGGAAGAACTGAGGCCCAGGTTAAGTAAAGTGTCTAACGTGCTCCATGCGACAAGTGACAGAGCTGTCCTTTGACTCCAGGTTGCTTAACTTCAAAACCTGAGCTTCCAGCACTCAGGTTGGAGCCCACTCTATGTCAAAAGTATATGAGGATGAAGTTTGGGACTAGAAGGGAACAGACTGGTTTGAAAAGACTGGTTGGATGGAAAGAACCTGGCAAAGATGGACTCGAACCTCTACCGCCCCCTCATAACTAGCTTACCCTTTAAATAATTTTTTAAAAACATGTGATGCTGAATTTTGATGGTCAGTTTGATTGCTAAGAAGCAGACAGGTGGCTAACGGGGTGCGTATGTGGGCAGGTCTGTAAGGGTGTTTGTGGAGAGGTTTAATGGAGAATGCTGCCTGCTGCCTTGAACGTGGACAGCACCACCCCATGAGCTGGAGTCCAAAACTGAAGGAAAAAGGGGGAAACATCTGCATTCTCTGCTCTCAGATTCATACAGATGTGAGAAAGATGTTCTTGGTATGCCTTTCCCTCCGCAATGGCCTTTACCCTAAACCATAAGCCAAAACAAAAACAAAAACAAAAAACCGGTCATTTTAGAGGTTTGTTCTCTGACATTTAGTGACAGCAGAGAGGAAAGAATTAAAGTGAGCAACAGAGAGGCTGCTTTGCTAATGCTAGAGATGAAGTGTATAACGCATTCAACTCATAGTAGGAAATCAAAAATTTATATCCATCATTGTTCCTATTTTTAATGTATTAGTCTTGAAGACCAAGTGCATGTATATTTTGTTATACTATTTTAGCTGAGCACAGATTTGCCACTGGACTTCTACTAGCAATAGTTCATACTTTCAGAGGGATTGCGATAGGCCATGGGCCTAGACCTCAAAGATTTTTCATATACAACAATTAACTTAGTCACCAGATGGTGAAGAGGTATCAGGTAATATGATCACAGTCACCCCGGCCAAGAGTTCCTTCAACAAGACCACACCTCCTCATCCCTCTTAAGTAGTGCCACTCCCCATGACCAAACATTCAAATCTGTGAGCCTCTAGGGGCCATTTTGGTTCCTGGTGAGGGACCTTCTTTCTGACTTCTCACTGTGTTCTCATGGTCCCAGAGTTTCTTCCTCTTTTACAAGACTCGCAGTCCCACTAGGTTGGGGCTCTGCCCTTACTTTATTCCTTAATCTGTGTTGACTTCTCATGGTTTCTGACTCCAAATACAGTTATTTTGGGGGTTTGGGTTTCAATGTATGAATATTGAGGAGACCCAGTCTTATGCATGGAACCCTATAACCGGAAGGAAAAGGGTAAGAGCTAGAGATGTGTGGTGGAGAACTGGAGGAAAAGGCTTCATCTCTAAGGAATGGGAGGAACAGCAACCTCTTGTCTGCCCTCAGGGTCTATGCTCTCTGTTTCTGTAATTCCACCTGGGCCTGAAGTACCTGTTTCTTTGTTTTGAGTAACTATGATAACCAAATAGTGGCAGGAGACAAAAATGACTGAATATGTTGTTGCAGCAGTAATTCTTGAGTTTCAAGCCCTGGGATTTGCTTAACTGTCTCATATTGAACATTTGCCTTCATGCCATAGGAAGCAAGAGTAGGGAGGGAAGGTCGTAAGATGTACCCCTCAATTATAGGATGCTCTATTGCCCTTCCATGATATGCATGACCGGAAAGATGACCCTGTAGCCTACCAGAGATGTCTCAGAAGACCTTGCCAAGAGTTCTAAGGCAGGAAACCCATCTTGGAAGAAAGTGGAAGACAGTACAATCAAATCCCATGCTCTCTACAATTCTTTAAATTACAAGTGTTAGAAAAACCATATCGAAGTACCTTAGGCAAGATGGGAATTTATTGGTTTGTATGAAAATAAACAATCAGGCCGAGTTAGTATAGTTCAATTTAGAGACCACCAATGAGATTTGCCTCTGTTTACTTCATCTGGCCATTAGACTTGTGGCTTCATTCTTGCACTAACAATCCCAGAGAAAGAGTAAACACATTTCCTTGGCTGTGGTTAGGTTATATGCCATTCTGAGACTAATCAGTGTGGCCACAGCAATGTAATGTGCTATCATTTTAACTTAACCAGAGATCTCCTGCACATGTGGGTTTAGTTCCGTTAAAACCATAAGACTAGAGAAAGGGAAAGGGTGCTTTTTTTCCCAAGGGAAATTTTATATTCCTCTTCCCAGAAGAAACTGCGGATTCCTTCGAAGTGTTGAAGCTGGGTGCTAGAGAGAGAGATAAGAGGCTTCCAGAGTGTCACACTGAAGTTCACTATGTCTTTGGTTTAACGTTAATTGAATTGTCTCTGAGGATTACAATAAGGTATATGCTTATTAAAGCAAATTTTCAGTCTTTTGGGCCACTATAGCAAAATACCAATGACTAGGTAACTTAAAACAACAGAAATTTATATTCTTTAAGTTTTAGGGGTTAGAAAATACAACTTCTTGACTTTCAGGTACTCAAATTTCCATTGTGTTCTTGAGTGTCAAAAGAACGTGAGTTTTTGCGCTCTCTCTCTCTCTCTCTCTCTCTCTCTCTCTCTCTCTCTCTCTCAAAATAACACCAGCACTGTTTGCTTTGAGTCGCACTCTTACAATGTCATTGGTCTCAGTTATCATTTTTATAGGTCTTATCTCCAAATATTAGGACTAGGGCTTCAACAGTGGACTTTAGGGGAGAGGGCCACAGTGTAGCCGCCTTCAGTGTCTGTAGATATAGATCTAGGAACTTCTCTAGTGCCAGCCTGTTTGGTTCTATGTAGGTTTCTGTGTAGCAGAGGCCAGTGGATACTCCTGGACTGGACTTGGCTAGGCCCACTAATAAAAATCTAAGCATGTCTCCTGCACAAGGCCCAGACATAGGAAGTTCCTCTACTTACCTTCTGAGATTACCCTTTTCAAATCCTGCTTGTTTCCTTAAGTCTGTCCCATCCAGAGATTGTGACTACACATTCCTTTTAGTAGAACATATCCTCAATCCATAGTCCCTCTTCCAAAAAGAGAAGAAGTCTCTACAAACTACCCAAGAGCTAGGAAGGTGATTCAGTACTTGCCTCATAAGCACAGAAAGCTGAGTTTGGATCCCCAAGAACCACGTGAGAAAGTTGAGTGTGGTGGTGTGTGCCTGTAATCCCGTGCTAGGAGGAGGAGACAAGGATAACATGGAATTTAATAGCCAGTTAGTCTAGCTGAGTTTGTATACTCCATGTTCCATGAGACAGTGCTCTGCCTCATGGTACACACCCACATGAACATGCACATTTACACGTGCGAGAGCGAGCACACACACACACACCACTTAAATTCATCTCAACATGAAAATTACCTCTAACCAAAATAACAGTGCTTATGTTTTAAATTGGAACATCACTAGAAACCAAATATGAGTGAGTACATCCCATGTTCCTTTTTTTGGGTCTGGCTTACCTCACTCAGGATAGTGTTTTCTATTTCCATCCATTTGCCTGCAAACTTCAAGAAGTCCTTGTTTTTTACTGCTGAGTAGTACTCTAATATGTATATATTCCATACTTTCTTCATCCATTCTTCAATTGAAGGGCATCTAGGTTGTTTCCAGGTTCTGGCTATTACAAACAATGCTGCTATGAACATAGTAGAGCATATACTTTTGTTGTATGATAGGGCCTCTCTTGGGTATATTCCCAAGAGTGGTATTGCTGGGTCCAGGGGTAGGTTGATCCCGAATTTCCTGAGAAACCTCCACACTCACCAAGGCCAGCTGGCCTGGGTCTGAAAAAGCCTGGGATAAAACTGGTCTTGCTGAACATAGCGGACAATGAGGACTACTGAGACCTCAAGAACAATGGCAATGGGTTTTTGATCCTACTGCACCTATTGGCTTTGTGGGAACCTAGGCAGTTTGGATGATCACCTTACTAGACCTGGATGGAGGTGGGTGGTCCTTGGACTTCCCACAGGGCAGGGAACCCTGACTGCTCTTTGGGCTGACGAGGGAGGGGGACTTGATTGGGGGAGGGGGAGGGAAAGGGGAGGCGGAGGTGGGGAAGAGACAGAAATCTTTAATTAAAAAAAAAAGAAAAAAAATAAATTGGAACATCTTCTCTTAGATTTTCTCATATTTTTCCCCTAAGAGAAATTAGTAGATGTTCCCCAAATCTATTTAAAAATAAAAAACGCTGGCTCCATTGACCTCAAAGAGAATTCTAGTCCCTGCATCTTTAAGGAGAGAAATGTTCCAGCTCTTGAGGAAATTCCCTTAAGGAAAGTGCCGCCACTAGTATCATATCACATAACACAATATCTGTTTTTGCTGTTTGAGAATTTCATGCATGCATATAATTCCTTGTCTATCCTTGCTAACACATCCTCCTCTCAATATAATGTGTTCTTTTTAAATTTTTATTTTTAAGACTGATTTTTACTATCTTTCACCATGTTTAGGGGTGTGTCTGCATATGTGTGTACACGAGTTAAAAAGAAGAGAACTGATTCCTTATTGCTTGGGTTAGCCTTGGATATTAATAGACTTAGCAAAATATCAGTGTGTTGGGCTATCCTAAGATTTTTTTCAGTAGCAGGAAATACCATCTCTTGAAGGAAAGGCACTTTTTAAAAGTTTTTTTTTCTCTTTCCATTAATTGATTGGTCTAGAATTTCTATTGAATATGTTTAACACAGCTAAAATATGCTCCAGCATTCACTGAGGAAACCATTTACATTAATAGAAGCTTAAAATGATAAATATGATTAAAACTTATTTTTTCAAATGGCTGAACGTGAATATTACTCTTTCAGTAAAAGGAAACAAAGATATCAAATAAAGTTTGCACCTGACTTCTGAGTTTAGAAAACGCTTGTTGGATTGCTGTTAGGCCCATTTTAGGGATATCACTGCATTACAGTTCTCCAAAGAAGCAGGATGTCTATCATTATATAATTACATTATATAAAATTATAGAAAGATATTATTTATTAACAGGCTTACAGTATTGGGGTCTGGAAAGTTCAGCAAGGGCCATCTGTTAGTCAGAAAGGCAGAGAACTGAGCATCTCTTCTGTCGGAAGTTGGAAGTCTCGGGGGCACCAAAGATGCAGTCCGGTTCCAAGGCTGAAGAAGGGAGCTGAGGGTAATCAGTGGTGCGAGTCCGTGACAAAGGGTTGAAGAAGCTGGAATCACGCTCTCTGGCAAGGGCAGCCGCAATAGAACTGGATCAAGTGTGCACCCAGACTTCGAAGGAAAGCTCGCGAATCCGGCTATGAATGGCACAGTCAGAGCGAAGGTCGCCAGTGAAAGGGCGAAACTTAGAGGAGAAGCGGCAATGGAGACTCCAGGATGTTGGAAGCGCCAGGAACGGGACATTTGCTGAGGGAAGTCAAGCGCAGAGTGGAGCCAGCCTAAAGAAGAACCTGCTGACTACAATAGACAAGACTGCAGGAGTCGCGCCACGTGTCCCGGGACGAGGAACTGTAGGATTTAGCGCTAGTCTTGCTGGGGTTTGGTCTTGCTTTCTTCCATTGCTGCCCTGCCGTTCTTCCTAGCCCTCCCTTTGGGAATGTGGGATGTGTGATACACATTCTCTGCCGTTCTATGTAATGCTAATTTTGATATTATATATTTTGGATTTGGACTTTGGAAAAATGCCAGATCTTTTCTGACTCTGAGGATGTTTGGAAATAAACTCCTTGGGATTGGACCTTACCCTGACCACATCTTGTTTCTCTTTTTGTCCTTCCTGGCTGCCATGCCATGAACTTGCCTTGCTATTCTCTTCCTGACACAAAGCGGGATGCCTCTGAAACTCAGCTGTTCCTCCCGGAAGTGTTCCTGTCAGATAGTCTGTCATAGCATCGTTTGCCTCATGACTAACATTGCTTGTTAGTAATTCCGGACCTCACAGCTGAAGTAACTAGCGGTGTTTGTTGTTCTGGGCCTCCTGGCTTTGCCCTTCATACCCAGTATTGCCTTGGCTTCTGTTAGGTTACTTTACCCGCCCTGACCTGCCAGGATCTGACTCTGGGACCAAAAGGGTATGAGGGCGCCTTTGGCACCAATAAAGAGCTGTATGTGAGACAGCTGTCTCAAAACTGCCACCCGGCACCATTGCGTTTCCAGAGTCATCCTGGCTCACAGTCAGCCAGCTGATGGATATTTGGGATAAGCAAAGTTTGATGTCACGAGAGTTCGTACTTTTCCATTCCTCAGCTCAGGTCCATTCCTGACAAATAATGAACTTGGCAAGATCAGGAATCTGGAATCAGGAAATCTGTTCCTGGGAGGGACAAGGGAAGTTTCAAGACCTCGATGACGTGATGAGGAGCTAGAGACGACAAACTTCGCTCCATGGACCTTCTGCGCCATTGCTCTTGGCGATACAGCTCTTTATCCACAGCGCAGCAGGAGAAGGTCCACACCTTCTCTTCCCCGGGCTGACGACTCAAGCTGCTCTGAGAAAAGCTGCTTCTCTTCTTGGGCTACAGCCAGATGGAAAGTTGCCTGCGACCTCTGGCTTCCTATTGTTCGGGACAGACAAAGTGCTGCACTATGGAGAGCTCATCAGGCCTGTGCAGAAGAGGTGTCTGATTTGTTTGTTCCAAGGACAGGTTGCTGTCTCTCACCCTCACGTTAATAAGAGGTGGTAAGTGAGGACTTTTCTGGTGTATCTTAACCACTTTCAGTCTTCCGTTAGGAATGTTACTCCATGGTGTGTTGTTATCTTGGTGTTCTTTGTTGACTGAACCAAATTTTGTATACATCTATTTGGATGAGTGTTCTAATGTCTTCATATATCTGCAACAAGATAAACACATTTTCTTTGTTGAATTTCTCCATATATATATATATATTAAGCACGGTGGGTGGCTGTTTGTTAACTGTCTTCTTTTCAAACCTGCATTTATGTTTAGAAACTTCACTGCACATGAATGTACCAGCAGAGCACTGCACAACAGCATCTGTGCAAAGACCTTTGTATTGTCACTACCACATAAACTTACAATCATTTATAACAAAGCTCAGGGGTGTGCTCTCACACAGCCCTGAGCACGCTTGAGCTATAACAGCAGCATCTGCATTTTCAGGTATAGGGTATTGCACTGAGATAAGTCAATGTTACACACGGACGCACAAACACGGCAACAAGAACTGTTATATTACTAATGCGCCACATGCAGATACACTGTAACCAAAGTGGTCATACATTTTTCAATAGTAAATATTTGATTTTTTAAAATTTGGATATAATGTCCTTTCCTTCCTTGTATGTGCTTCGTTAGTAGTTTAGCAACATAAAGTAGATGTTTTAGACCATTTGCAGTTAAGGGGAGAGCTGTGTTCGTTACTTTCATATTGCCTAAGACACCATGACCCAGACAATTTATAAAAGAAAGTTTAATTTGGGACCCATGGTTCTAGAGGGTGAGAGTCCATAGCCATCATGGCAGGAGGAGTGGCGGCAGGCAGGCATGATTCAGGAGCAGTATCCAGGAGATTAGATACTGATGCAAAGCATAAGGCAGACTGAGCTAACTGAAACCTCTTCCAACAAGGTCACACCCCCTAATCCTTCCCAAACAGTTCCACTAACTGGAGCCTAAGTATTAAATATATGAGCCTGCAGGGGCCTTTTCCTTTCAACCATCACAGAGACATGGTGAAGAGAGGAGGAGGAGAGCCTGTTTCTAGGATTCCAGATGGAAATTAGTATTTTTATCTCCATCTGAAGACCAGTGTTCTCTTCTTTTCATAAAGTAACATGGAGTTGCTCCCCTCAGACTGAACCCTTCGAGAGACTCATTTCGCCTCCCCGGTCTCATCTTGCACATTCTTCTTCACATTCTTTGCATGTCAAAAGATGCAGGAAAGTGAGGGCAGTACAAACATGTCACCCTTAGCAGAGAATATCAAAAGTTCCTGTTCATAAAACATTTATAATGATTCATGTATATTCATGTATTCACTCACATGTACTTTACACGGTGTAGCAAACTAGCTCAATTAATTATATGCCAATTGCTTATTTTGATTTCTCAATCTTTTTCTAGAATATTTTCATTTATTCATGACAATTTTGTTTGTGCTTACAGTGTGTCTTATTATATCCTCAGCCCCCCCCCCCTTCTCTGGGCTCCTCTAACACACTCTCTTATCACTTACACATATTCTTCTCTTTTTTTTGTATAATCCATAGAGTCTAGTTAGTGATGCTGTGTGCATATGAGTGTGGGGCCATCCATCAGGGTATGAGCGACCCACCAATGGCCACACTTCCAAAAAAAAAAATGGCTCTGTCCTCCAGCAGCCATCAATCACCAATAATTCCTAGGTTCATATCCCTTCTTGCATTCAGGCTGGAATATCGACTTTGCTCTTGTGCAGGGGCCATGCCATGCCCAGGAGACATCATTGTGTAGTGCTCCTTTCTGCCTTCTGGTTCTTACATCCTTTCTACCTCACTTCGGTGTTGTTCCCTGAGTCAGTGTCCCATGTGGGTAAAAGAATATAGAGGTATGGAGAGATAAAGGAAAAAATTAGGGTATTAAAGAGAGAAGGGGGAGTGGGAGAAAAGTATAAAGAAGGGACCATGAGAGGGACAAGTAGCATAAAAGGTTATTTGAAAAACCACGTGGAAACCTACTGCCATAGAAGCTTCTAAAATATATACATATATAGAGGGGCTATAAATGAAGTCATAAAGTAACAGGGAAAACAATGCCCCAACTAGGCATCTTATGCTGCAAGTAAAATCGTCAGTGCCAGGAATAGGTTACAGTTTGTTGCTAGTTTGAGTAAGAATGGCCTTCATAGGCTCATATATTTGATAGTTGGTGGAACTGTTTGGAAAAGATTATGAGGTGTGGCCTTGTTGGAGGACATATGTCACTAGGGATAGGCTTTGAGGTTTAAAAGCCCATACCACTCCGAGTTAGCTCTCATTGACTTGTGCTTATGGGTCAAAATGTAAGCTGTCAGCTACTGCTCCAGCACTGTTCAGGCTTTCATTGTCTGTTTCCCAACCATTTGAATCTACAGCCCGGAATCTGAGTGCTAAGGAACCTCCACTAATGGTGCCATAAACAAAGTCTGGTATTTCTGTCTTTCAATATGACATGGTAGTTTTAATAAGAATGCCCCCCCCCCCCCGCAAGCTTACATATATTGCTTGAATGCTTGGTCATCAGAGAATAGCAGAATTAGGAGGTATGGCCTTCTTGGAGGAAGTGTCACTGGGGATGGGTTTGGAGGTTTCAAAAGCCCAAGCCAGGCCAAGTATCTCTATCCTCCTACTGCCTGTGGATCCAGATGTAGAACTCTCAGCTACTTCTCCAGCAACATGTCTGCCTGAGTGCCACCATGCTCTCTGCCATGATAATAGGCTAAACATCTGAGACTGTAAGTTCCAATTAAATGCCTTCTTTTATTTAAGTTGTCTTGCCTGGTCTTGGTATCTCTTCACAGCAACACAACCCTGACTGAGACAGAAGTTGGTAAAGGGAGTCGGGGATTACTGTGACAGACCTGACCCTGCTGCTTCGTGATGGAATGTGGACATTGGAACTTTGGTTAGGAAAGTAGTTGAATGTGTTAAGATGGGCTTAATGGGCCATCCTAGTAGGAACATGGAAGACGGGGTGCAGAATCAGCACCAAAGGAGAGAAGCTTGTTGGTAGTCAACAAAGCCAAAAGGAGTTGGAGATCTGAAGAGCACTCAGACATCAGACACAGAGATACAGAGTTTGGAGTCTACCTGGCTGAATGTGGTCTTGTTTTGGTCCAGTATTTTCTGACTGTGCTCCCTTTCCTCCCTTTGGAATGACAGTGTATATTCTATGCCATTGTATGTTGGAAGTTCTATATTTTAATTTAAAATTTATTTATTTATTTATTTGCTTTTTCGAGACAGGGTTTCTCTGTGGTTTTGGAGCCTGTCCTGGAACTAGCTCTTGTAGACCAGTTAAAGGAATTCTGGTTAAGAACGTTCCTTGAGTCTCAGAAGAGACTTCAGACTTTGAAGACTTAGCAGCAGTCTTGACACTGAAAAATTATGGGGACCTTTAAAGTTGGACTGAATGCTTTTTTTGCACTATGATATGGCTATAAGCATATGGGTCCAAAGAGTAGAATGTGGAAGTTTGAGTAAGAGTGGTCCCCATGGGCTCGTGTATTTGAATGCTTGGTTATCAGGGAATGGCATTATTTGAGAGAGATTAGGAGTGTGTCCTTATCTGAGTAGGTGTGGTCTTGTTTGAGGAAGGTGGTGGGCTTTGAGGTTTCAAAAGCCTATGCCAGGCACAGTGTTTTTCTCTTCCTACTGTGTAGTGGGTCTTTCTTTGGATCAGCAGCTTCTGAATAATGACACAGAGACTTTTTATTAAGAACGGAAGCTTGGCCTTAGCTTAGGCTTGTTCCCGGCTAGCTCTTAAAGCTTACATTAACCTGTTTATATTGTTACATTCTGCCATGTGACTCTACCTCTGCTCAGTACCGCACATCCCACTTCCTCAATGTCTGGCTGGTGAATCCCCACCTCTCAGATTCTTCCCCTGAGTTCCTCCATCTCCCCAGAAGTCCTGCCTATCCTTTCTTGCCTAGCTATTGGATGTTTCGCTCTTTATTAAACCACCCAGAAGGTGCCTTAGGCAGAGAGGTAAAACAGATGCGCCTTCACAGTGTACAAAAGGATTATCCCACAACACTGCTGCTTGTGGACCCAGATGCAGAACTCTCAGCCGTTTTTCCAGCGGCATGTCTGCCTATGTGTTCCCATGCTCCCTGCCGTGATGATGGGATAAACCTCTGAAACTGTAAGCAAGTCTCAATTAAATTCTTTCTTTTATGAGCACTTCTACCGTCATGGTGTCTCTTCACAGCAGTAGAACACTGCCTAAGACACCGTTAGATACATTGTAGCATGTATATATATATGAAGCATAATCTTCATAAACAACCCTGGCAGGTAAGCAGCAGAGCAAAGGACATGGAGAAGTCTGGAGTGAACTACCACAGGTCCAGTCACAAAGCAAGGACATGCTTTATAGCTTGCTTCTACTACAAATGGCCAACATTTTCAGCCAACGGGGTCAACTTGTGAGTTACGGTTCAGCTAGTCCACAATGTTAAAAACCTGACCCACTGTCAGATTTATTGCTCTATTCATTCTTTCCTACCATATCTGGAACCTGGCAAAGGGAACTATGAACAGAAAATGTGTTCAGGTATGAAATATAACATACATATCATATGTATGATATATTAATATATTTACATATCACATTATGATATATTTATATATGATATAAGCATCATGTAAGTTATTACATATAATATAGTTATATAATATGTATGTGATATATTTATATATTATATATATTCTGTGAACAAAAAAAGTGAATTTGTCTATCTTTGGCTTGTTTATTTTGCTTAGTGTCATAATCTGTACTTCCTGCAAATGACATAATTTCATTCTCTTTATAACTGGGTAAAATGACATTATCTTTTACCTGTCCATTTGTTGACCTGTCCTCTCCTCTTTATGGGGTCTTGGGATTTCATCTCCGGAAGGCTCCATGGCTTTCACACATTTTTTTGTGGAGGCTCAAGAGTCCAGAGAGAGACCCATAGTACTCTGTGGCAGGCAGGGTTAGTAACTGTGGTAAGAAGGACCCAACAGTCTTGACTGTGGGTTTCTTATCCCCTCCACCCACCCTAATGAAGGCAGTCGAGCTTTGTTCTGTATCATCAAAATAATAATAATAATAGCAAATCATGATTATTAGCCAAGTCTATCATCCCTCAGAGGAAATCCCTGAGCCCAGGAGAGATTACTAGATTGGGCCACAGTACACAGAATTCTAGGAGGGAGTAGCATCCAAGGTGGATTTGTTGACCCCCAGGTCAGTGCTCTTGTCTCTGCAGGGACTCCATGCTAATTTCCCAGTGTGTGTGTGTGTGTTTGTGTGTCTGTGTATCATGTGACCTAAGATAAGGGAGCCCTGCTGTGCCGACTGCTGAGTGCCTAGACGCTGTCTCCTCTTGCTTTCCCCTTCCTTGTTTCTGAACAGTCATGGCTCCACACTCGGGGCAGGGCTGCCCTGTGCAAGGTTGGTGGTGCGCCCAGCTAGTATCTTGGCATCTCTCCGGCATTTTATCAGGTCGCCTTTACAGAGAGGCTGACACCCGAGCCCCACCCTCCTTACTTCTGATTAACAGGGCTGTTTAAAATCTCAGTGAGGAGGGGGCGGTAGAATTGTCTCTATTGTATCTATTGGGTTTTCAGAACGTTGTTTTTCCTCAGAGTTGTAAAGATAGAACGGATGTAGGTCAGCTTGTGTCTGTCTGTCTGTCGGTGGCCTGCAAGTATTAACCCTGTGAGAGCTGGGCTGCTGGTCCACGCTGAGTCCTCCTCGGTGTCACACCCAATGCTTGTTTACACTTCAGAGTGGAAATAAGCCACTACTTTGGACTCCCCTTTCTTTGACTAACGGGCGTAATCCCTTCTTGAGTCTTGTTTTAATGTGCCCAGTGGGGGAGGGGAGGCAGTAATCTCTGTGGTAGGCAGCCTTCATGCCTGGAGAGGACAACAAATCCCAGCCTTGGGAGTGGCCGTGACCAGAGATTTCTACAGGTCTTCCACTTGCTCTGGATTTAACCCCAAAGACACTTGCATTTTAGCCGTGACTGCGAGGAGTTCTCTGCTGGACAAGGGAAGGGTCCCTGGAATAGGACCCCTTCCCGGTGCCCCTGCAGGTTAGGTGGCAGCTGAGTTCTTGCTGTGACAAGTCCTGTGGGTTGCTGTCCATCAGGGTAAATCATCAGGGCAGACTTAGCCACCGAGGCTTGGCCCATGTTTGGAGAATTATTAGTCTGTGCTCTCAAGACTCAGACTCACTTGGTTAGCTGTTTATTATATTAAATATTCTTTTACTTTTCACTCCCTGCTTTGTTCTTGTGGTCTTTGAGCAGGAGCTAGAACTCTTTTCAGTAACTTTTAAAGAGGTTTTGTCACTAGCCAGAGAGAAGAAATGATCAGACTGCCTGATAGGGAAACATGAACATGAGTTTGTATTTTCTCAGTCCCGAGCCTACAGTCCACTCCCACCTTTAGTCTCTAAATCTATAGCAGCAAATAAAGAGGTAATTTAATACTTTCCTCCAAAATTCTTCTTGGAAAATCCCTTTTGAACTTAACGGATTTTAGTCCAATGAGAAACCCTCTTCCTTTGGACTGAATTTTGCATATTGTCTGTTTCTTACAGAGCTTCCGTATTGTCTCGGGCTCCACTGGAAATGCAGCAAGGATTCCTAGCACATCCCGGTTGCCATAGCAACAGCAGCCTTTCCCATAATGAGCTGCATCATCTGAACTGATGTCACAGCATCATGCAGCAGGTCAAACAAGGCATCTCCTAGTATTGCATCCTACAGATGTGCTGTAAACATCAAAAGAAGACGGCGGGAGCAGGAGATGGTGAGTGTTAAATGTCCGAGCCTTAATTACATGGTTGTTTTGTTGGCTGGTCGGCGGCGGCGTCTGCTCAGGCAAAGAGATGGGGGGGATGTTGTCTGTTTAAAATGGACCGGAGAAAGAGGGGTTGTTTTGCTTAATTCTGTTTTCAGGCTGCTGTGTTAAGACAAAGGCCTGCAAGCGTCATGTAAGAATCAAAGTGTAAAGATTTCTTATTCTGGCTCTGCCTGTTATATTTAGTGTTCTCATGGAATAATAATAAAAAAAAATAAACACAGGATAATTTTCTACTGCAAACACCCATATAAGCTCTCATATGTGTAGTTCATGGTATTGTAGCATTGTAAAGATATGTTTCTTTTTTATGGGGCAGGGCTAATTGGTCCCATTTGCCTCTGTGGTTTATGAAATATTTAGTGACTTGCAGAATGGAATTCAGGATTTACCTCCATTGGGTTTCAGGTTCCTCACAGCGAGGAATGAAGGCTGAATAAGCCTTTGACATAACCCTCATCTGAAAGGCGTTCTCTCGCGTGTTCAAGAAAGAATTTATCAAAAGCATAAAGACTGAAACCAAATGAAATTATTTATGTCCTTTGATTTGTACGGGATGTCTTCATGTCCTCCATAGTTAGGAGGCTATAGCGGGAGCTGTTTGCAGGCTGGTTTGTAATGGGAGAGGAGCATATCTCTCTGCGGCAGTTATGGTCAAAGATAACCAGGCGAGACATTCTGGAGGGACCAGTGGCTCTGCCGTCTCTTGCTTAACTTTAGAGCCAAGCTGATGTGATGGATAAATGTCAGGGTGTCTTAGTGCTCGTTAGGAAGGCAAACCTCCACTCATAACATCACCTCATTCTGAAACTCTGGACAGACAGGCATTGTTTACATTTAATCCAGAGCTTGCCTTTACACCCTTTGCACTTCTTCCCCCTTTTTCTTTTTTTATTTTCTAAAGGAAAGTCCAAGAGGTCAGTAGGGAACGGTGTATTTGCCTTTTGTTTTGGGGAATGAAATGGGCCGGATTTCCCTGGTGCGACTGATTGCTGCTAGGGGAGAGAAAGAAGACACATGTCAGCGCAGTTGATCGGTCTGCCTCCTTACAGTTAGGGAGTGGTCCTGGATGTCAGGGCAGTCCCGTTGATAGTTCCCACTTATATGGTCTTACTGGAAAGGACAGCACCCTAGAGTTCCTTTATGTTTAGCTTAGATTGTTGATGGCGCCTGTAACAGATATATCCTAAGAAGCAGGAACAGCTTGGATTGCTTTATTTTTTTTCCTGTGGAGTTGGGCATATCAGGCCGATGGGCACTAGCCTGAGTGGGAGAGCTTGGGTTTTAATTAGTTTGTTTATCCCACACCACACGCATGCTGCTCCCGAGTCCTTTAAGAGGTCAACTCAGCCTGGCTTTTCTCTCAAGCACTTAGGAGCATGGACGTTCACTGCCTGCTTTTTCTTTCTTTTTTTTTTTTTTTTTTGAGGCGTAGTGTGAGCTGCAAGCTCTGCTGGGACTGCTGGGTGTGAGCACAGCCAAGCCAGAAGCTCTAAGGTGAAAGGGAGGAGCAAGATGGTAGTGGGGGAAGGGAGAGTGTGCCTGGTGGCTAAAGTACAAGTCTGGACCCCGTGCCCAGCACCCATCACAATCCCTCTGAAGTGTGCCTCTCAATGACAAGGAATGAGAAAAGACTCGTCTGGTAATGTGAATTTCTGGGAGTGATAAAATAGCTCATGGCGGTGCTTTCGTGGGGGCTTCTCTGGCCTTAATTCTTATCTCTTCTTTCTGACATGTCTTTCAGATGCTTCATCATGGGTGATGCGTACAATTACTGGAAGTCACAGGGGCCAGATTCCTTAAGGGCAGTGTCAGAAAAGTGAAGTCACGCTCCTAGGGTGGGGAAGGGCCCTGGCGGGTGTGGGCTGCCGCACAGTTGCTAGTGGAACATCCGCCCAGCGCAGACAAGCCTGTCACCCTCCTCCCAGCCCCCACAGTGTGCAGTGACACTTCCCCAACTTTATGTCTTCATGGTTTTCGCTCCAAGAGAACAAAGCCCTGGTAGCCGGAGCTGTCACCCGGGCATTCTGTGTCTTAGAGGGCCACAGCCGGGGCTGCACTCTGTTTAGCTGCGTCTTAATTATGAGCTAAGGCTATTTCAGTTGCTGCCGCTTTAATATATCTCCAAGGGGCGGTGTGTGTGTGTGTGTGTGTGTGTGTGTATGGGGAGAGAAATTGTTCCGTGGCTGGATTTATTGGTGTCTTAGTGAAATTTTCTAGAACCTCAAGTATTTCATTGTGCATAATAACTGGAATCTTATCAAAATCATGTTGACTGTGTGGCCAAGTTTAGACTGTGCTAAGTCCGACGAGCAGTTAACCCCATCTAGGCTGTCGGTTATGGATTTTCTTCATGAATTGCAAAATTATGATGGATTTAATTCTTCCTAAATAACTAGGCCATAGTGGGCCTAATAAAAATAAAAATTGTATTAACAACTATAATATAATTCAGCTCATTATATCAGTTTTACTGGAGCAAGCTTTCCGTATTAGCTTGTTTAGTCTTAAGATGACTTTACGAGGTAGGAAGGAACAGTCTCATTTTGCAAGCTTGGGCACTGGTGTTCATATTTTACCAAATCAGTTCTTAGGTTAGACAAGTCACATGCCTTATGAACAACCGGACTATGATTCCAAGCCAGTGCCTCCTGGCTGGAAAGCCTGCATGCTCACCACAGCGCTCTAGTCTTACAACATCTGAACCGCCTTAGTCATTTCTACTTTATTGCTCATCCCCTACCCCTCCTAATTCTGACTGCGAGATCAGATTTTACAGGCGGAATGCAGCCTCACTACACTCAGGTCTGTTTAAAGGACAGCGCGAATCTTGGTCAGGTGTGAGTAATTGCTCTGACCATCGCTGTGTAAGTGATGCAGAATTGATGCTCAGGCCTTGGCCACTACCCTCGTTGGGCATGTCGTTCTAGCTGGGTCTGAGCATAGGAAATGCTACATGGATGGGAGTGAGCATGGTGGAGTCTCCCTGAAAGTGGGTCTTATCTGAGTCCTTAGCGTTTCAAGTTCATTGTACCTGTCTTAGCTGTTTCTGTAGTGTTCTGCAAATCTCAAGATATTTGCATTTGTTGGCAATGCCAGGCAAATAATAAATGCAAAACTTTTCTCACAAGCTAGAAGGTCTAATATGAATTTACCTCTTGAGTTCATTGGCTGGGTGTATCAGCAGCTGAAACCGAGTGCTGAGGGGTCTGGTACAAGAATCCCAGTCTTGTGCAACGTCCTGGAAGCCTCGTGCATTGAGTGCAATGCAGTCATCTCTGCATCATCTTGCCCATTCCTAGCTATCCACTCCCGGTGTCATTACAGGGCTCTAGGGGCCGTCCTTTGTTTAAGTATAGGCTAATGTACACACTGACAGCACACTGATATTGATTCTGGAAGGGTGAATACTTAGACATATTATTCCACTGGGTGCATTAGCCTTTTCTAGGTTCTGGGAAGAAGTTAGCCTTTGTCCTGGACTGCTCCAAGGAGGCCCAAGTTTTTTTTTTTTCTGCGTGAGGGTTGAGAGGTCGATTAGGAAACAGTCGGAGCATCTACATATAGTATATCCTAGAGGGAGAGGGCAATAAGCTGGTACCATCACTAGGGTGATTCCTTTCACCTCAATACTGAAAAAAATGATTCTGTTTACTTTGATTCCATGTACTAATATAGAAATCTCTATAACTGTATATCTGTTTATGCCTACATGGGTCATTTATGGAGAGGAACATACTACATTGAATAATAGCCAGTTTTTCTGCCTTGGGATGCATTAGAACCCTGCCATGTGTCAAAAGGCCAACATTGTCATATTGGTATAAGTTACTCTGAGAAACATAATGGCAAAATAATTCAGAAAGTGTATTTCTGTCTCAGCTGACAAAGCTGACTTATGAAAATGAGGAATGTATAAGGCAGATCAGTTAAGGAGAGATGCTAAAGATTCTAGTGCAACAGTTCTCTCCCTGGCAAACTCCCTTCCTGGGCAGGATTGTAGGTACAAATAGCGTTCTGGGAAGGCAGATGCCGGTGGAGCTGTGTGCATGCAAGGCTCCAGCCTTGCATGTTTATACTAGCACGCTGTATAAATATCAGTTCAAATGAGAAGGCTTCAAAACAAGTATCTTAATTAATTTCCTTGGAGCTATGCATTTGCATGAGCATTTCGAGGGCTGCTCTTGTCTGCGTGGCCTTCTCAAGTCATTTCATGTCCCAATGCTTCTCCAAAGCAGGGGCTGATTTAGGCTCATGGACTCAGAGGGTAGAGTCTCCCAGGACAGGGATGTCGTGGCACAGGACTGAGTATGTTTATGGTGGCAGCAGTTTGAGGAGGCAGTCCCTCCCATCTTGGTGGATCAGAAAGGAGAGTGCTGGATTGGAAGCAGAGGCAAGAGTAAGCATCAAAGACATGCCCATGTCTCACCTCCCCAACAGTGACAGCAGTTGGTTGTCAAGTGCTTAAACCAAGAACCTTTGGGAATATTCCAGATAAAACCATCGCAACATTTATGTGTCCATCTTGGTTTTTCAAAGCAGAAAAACAAAACAAACAAAAACCACTTAAGATTGAGAGCTCTTGCATTTTTGTTGGTAACTGAAAACATTTTTTTAGTTGGAGTATCACTTTTTATAGGACTTTGGACTTGACTGTTAGGTATTCTAAATTATTAGAACATGAGGTTTCTTCTCGAGAAGCATGTGTCTGTTGGAATCCGAATCCTTGATTTGGGTTAAGACTTGGTGAGGATATAAAAGAGTTTTTTTTTCCTCTTATATTCCACCAGCTGTACTTTCCTCTGATCCCGGCTATAAAGCATGCCCCAGATTCTTGCAGCCGTCTTGCAACGGTACGCTTGAGTCACAATGACAACTAGAGAAAGAATGTCGGAGTTTCAGAACAAATTCTCACACTGCCTGGTGCCTGCCCTGAACCTGACTTGCAGTTTATGTCATAACCTGTGTGGTTGGACAAATGCATACGTGGCTCAATACTTCGCTGTTGTGACCTTGGAACTTAATGACATCTGTCTAGGGAGACATCTGCATTTTCGTTTTCTGCTATACTCTGTAAAGGCTGCGGTCAGTTCTTTACCGACTCTTTGGTGTGCCTTTCGGTGCTGCTTGAGCCCTATGGGCGTTTGGGTTCGAAGCTCTCTTCTACCCTAGCTCTGAGACAGTCCAGATATAATTTTAGAACTTTAAAGTTAAGAGACCACTGTTATTAAAATAACTCAGAGCAAAACACCCCCTCCCGCACCCCTTACCCCACAGAAAACTAACAGTGTGCCCGGCGACTCAGTGGCCTTGCTTTTACAGGCAATGGGGGATGAATTACACTTCAGCTGATGTTTGGGAGGCCAGGTTTCTGTGCCACCACCATTGCTTTCAGGGGAGAAATCAAATCCTCTCCGCAAAGCAAGCTAATTAACTATCCTATTGGTTCAATGTTTACCCCGATTCTCGTACCCTTTGTTTCCTCCCTGATCCCTATCCCCACCTTCTTTAATCCTCATTTAACTAATTACACAACATATTTATGCCGGCTGGGAATGGTTTTTACCACTCCCCCTCCCTCTCTTTGCCCATCATCTTCGTCCCTCTCCTCAGGAGGCCAGGGACCTATGATTTGAGGTTGTATTACTGCAGGCAGAGTTCATATATTTTTTTAATTAGAAAGGGAATTACAGTCAATATAATGAGCCGTTCTCAGCTCTGCCTTGCTAATGTCCCGCAGTCCAGATCCAGTTACTATTTGTGGTAATGAGACTCTGGTGATTGGCCCTGGGCCTCATGATAGGGAAGCATTCTTACTCATCATGACAACGAGAAAGTGCAGCATGCATCTGGGAGTTTGTAGCTTTGCATAGTTGTCCTGCAATGCCATAGAGGTGGTACATGAGAGATGGTACCTAGAGATGTCTCATGAATGATAAAAGTGATAACTTTTCTCTTCTTCTTCTTCTTCTTCTTCTTCTTCTTCTTCTTCTTCTTCTTC
>JABTXL010011977.1:1709255-1721500 GCA_025134845.1 Neodon shergylaensis | reverse complement strand
TTCTTCTTCTTCTTCTTCTTCTTCTTCTTCTTCTTCTTCTTCTTCTTTGGGGGGAGTATATGAATAAATAGAAGCCCGAGGGAGCTCCAAAGGGGATTTTCTGTCTCTTGGAAGGGTAGATTCTCTTCAAGGATTGAGCCCCAAGAACTTCACACCGTAACAGTCTTGATATTTACCATGGTTACCATTGTACAAGCCATAAAAGCAGCTTAGTTCAGATAATTTCACCAGTAGTCAGCAATGAACAAATGCATCAAATGCCCACCAGCTGATAAAGGGAAAAACCCAGGACAACCACGAGGCACACATGTATGTTCCCTGCAGAGCTTGTCCCAGAGTCAACGCTGTGTCATTGTCTGGGCCGTGCTCGCAGACAGTCCTGACGATGTCTTCCCTAGTTCTGACACCTGAGATGAAGCGGGCACATGCATGATGAAGTGACACCAGCAGGCCTGTGGCTGCCCAACCATCTTCTCTTATTTGACTTGTTGATGTACACGCCTTTTTAGCTACTCATTGCCTTCCCTCACTGGCTCACGCAAAATCCTCATCTAGCATCCTCTTGGCCTCCTCCGTCCTTGGTGCTCAGTTTCCACTGTACCCACAGGGCTGTCAGGGTTAGGACATTTCCAAGCGGGACCAGGCAGGTCCGATCAGCAGCCTCCAGGCTGTGCCACCCTTAACCCCTTTTTATATCAGCATAGCAATGGTCCTCACAGCACCGACATTGCCGCCGCAGCTCCTCGGCTGTGCCCCTTGTGAAATAACCCGCTGGCATTGCACTTTTTTATTGTTCAAATACTGCCCTGTCTTCTTGTTTCTGTGAATTGGGAGATTGTCCCTTTAAGAAGAATCTTTATCACTCTGCAGGTGCCCCGTCTACTATCATTACCAGCTATAACAGGAAGGTCATATGTGATAGAAGACTAGCTGTAAAATAAACACAGATGTGGCAAATATGGCTAATAAAAGTCTGTTGCTGCTCTTTTTATTTAAAGATAAAGATAGGGAAGTAAGGATGAGAAGATGGTAGGCATAGCAAGTCACAGAGATGCATATTTCTTCAACACTGGCTTGGAGTGGTAGCTTTAAAATTCTAGAAACACCTGCTTCAGGAAGGCGGCTGCTTCAGAAAAGAAAAGTAAGCCAGAAAACAAAGGCAAATAAAAACAACCATAGAACATTTGTGTTTTTCTCAGAACCAATAAAGGATCAGACTCATACACTGAGACAGAAATTTAGCGGTAAATAAAAGTAATTGATAATCAGATTTTTTTAAAAGTCTAAACTTATTTGAGCATGGAATGCAAGCAAGGTTTTGTTGCTGCTGTTGTTTAATTTTTGTTGTCCTGAGAATCAAACATAGGGTTTCACATGTACCAGGGGAGCATTCTACCACTTAGCTATAGCCTCAGTCCTGGTAATTAGGGCTTTAACATACATGTTTTAAATAAAACTGAAAAGGAATGGAGTTGAGAAAGTGAGGACCAAGGAAGCAATACTATAACCATCTCCAGAAACCAGTACCATAACTATCTCTAGGAAACAATACTATAACCATCTCAAGAAAACAATACTATAACCATCTCAAGAAAACAATGCTATAACCATCTCAAGAAAACAACAATACTACAACCATCTCAAGAAAACAATACTATAACCATCTTAAGAAAACAATACTCTAGTCATCTCAGGAAAAACAACACTACAACCATCTCAAGAAAACAATACTATAACCATCTCAAAAAACAATACTATAACCATTTCAGGAAAAACAACACTACAACCATCTCAAGAAAACAATACTATAATCATCTCAAGAAAACAACACTACAACCCTCTCAAATAAAGATGAATTTCACCCTGTCAGGTTTTGCTTGGTCATCCTGGCCTCTATGTTTTGGGTTTTGCTTTGTCATCCTGGCCTTTATGTTTTGGTTAATATCATTTTGATTTATTTGTCATGAAGAAGCAAGGAATAGTGTTGGAGCAGTGGCGATGTCTTCTCTATGGGGCTCCAGCAAGGGAGCTGGAGCCCTGTGGCTCATTTGACAGGTACATTGAAGGGGAGGAGAGATGGCTCAGGGGATGGTGGCTCACAGCCACCTGTAACCCAAGTTGCAGGGTATCAAATGCTCCCATGGGCCCCAGAGAGGCCTGAGCATACATGGTGCATATAAACTCATGTGGGTGCATACACACGAGAGATCAACAGACTGGTGCTTGTCTCCTCCGGTGACTCTGAAGGAGTCATTAATTCACCTTTATGAACCCTTCACTAAAAACATGCTTGGTGGTTTGATTGGTGAGGATTGAAAGCGCGTTGGATACATGCACCCAGTAGGGAGAGCTGTAAGGATACATGCACCCAGTAGAGAGAGCTGTAAGCTGTGGGAGGGAGGCAGCTGTCCTTCCCTGTTTACAACACCCTGATGAAACCGAGTGGGACTGCTCCGTGAAGGCAGAAGAGCAGAGGGGCGCAGCGCTGGGGTTGTTCACTGGAAAAAAGCCTTAAAATGAAGCCGCTTGTCAAGGCAGCTGTCTCTCTACTCACTGTCAGCTAGAGGTGGGCTCTGTTCAGGAGTAGATACCCGCTGCAGGTTTGTATTTGAAAGGCCTGCTTTAAATGTCACACTTTGAAATATTTCTTCAAGAACAGGTGGTTTTATTTTCTCTTGAAATTTAACCCACTTTAACAGCAAACTACTTGTAGAAAGTTTTCCTTTCTCAGAAGACAGACTATCCAGCAGCCATCAGAAAAGCACTCTGAAGAGCAAAATTGAAAACTCACAGTGTTTTTTTTTTTAATTTTATTTAATGACTGGAAGCAAAACTTAAGTTTACTTTAAAGTAAATTTTAAGTCTGCTTTCCTCAGTCTCATGCTATGAGATAAACGGTTACGCCACCTGAGAGTTTTCTTACGTCTGCAGCACGTGGCATGGCCATTTACAGTGCTCAAGGATGCTACCAAGCTCACACAGTGCTCGGGTTCAAAGGCAGAATCATCAGGGAGCCCTTGGTGGGCTGAGGAAGCTGAGCTCAATTCCCTGTTAGGGTAATTTCCCCAAACCTTGGCTTCCTTCCTAGTAAAACACAGGCTGAAACAAAAGGGCTAAATCTGAGTGAGTTATTTCCTATTTCCTCTAATATTTTATATCTCATTCTCAGGGTTCTCTGTAACAGTTAATTGTTTGACCTTCTGACTTTCAATAGCTTGCTCCAATATTGTGTGTTTGTTGTTCTCACGTAGATGAAAATGGTTAAGTGTATTGTCTTAATCCAGTAAACTGTGGTTTACTGGCTGCCGTGGGCAGCCTAGCACAGAAACTCAGTCTTCAGAGTAGTGGAGGTCGCTCTCTAAGATCAAGGCACGCAGCCTCGGTGTGAGTAACTGCCCATAAGAAGGAATCATGGTTTTCTTTTGGTCCTCCCTTATATGGGCGGGTGCTAATCCCATTCACTGGGATCTGAATGAGCTACACATTGGCTCCACTTGTTAACATTATTGCTTTGGGGCTTAGGATTTCAACATTTAAGCTTTTGTAACAAATATTTAGGCAATAGTGTTTATATGTCTTTTCTTGCATTTGTGTGCCTCTGGCTTGAATTCCCAGTAGTTCACAGTTGCCAGCCCACAGTTAACACATAAGGCTTCATTTAAAACAACCAATCATTTTCGTTCACAGTAGCAACCCCCCCAGCTGTCTTGTCTTGTGGATTCATTCATTCTATCTTTTTTAGCCACAACACATACATTCAGTTAGTGACTGGGATAAAATATTTTGTTCCTCTTGCCCTGCTCATTGGGTATGGTATCTCTTAAGAAATTGATACTGCGGCCCCAGACTTCTATAAAAAATGTGAGTGACTGCTTTTATTAGTTTGAATCATTTTTGTGGTCAAATGGCCAAATAATTATTGACTTTGTGTGGTTCAATAAAATTATTTGTTATCATAAAATATTAGCTTTTTTGTTTTTGTTTTGTTTTTACTGTTTTTATATGTCAGTGATGAAAACCAGTCCTCGGGAGCAAGTGAAGCAATGCACAGCATTCAAGGGCCTTGGTGCGGCTGATCTGCCGTGGGTTTCTAGTTTCTCTGCTATGGACATTGTGACTGTAACAAGTTCCTCAGCTCCGCCGGGCTTCGGCATCCTCATTTGACAAGCGGAGATGGTTTAAATCCTGCCTTGCCAGCCTGTTGATAATGTTCCCGGCTCACGGAGTGGCACCTGACATATGTTGACACTGGGTAGGTGGCTATGACGCCATCACTGGCAACCACCACAGAATGTCTCAGCCACGCTCTGCAATTGCCTCGCTGTGGAACAAGCAGCACTCCATAGACTAGAGAGAAGATGCTGTCAGAGAGGGCAGGTTCCTGGGAAAAGTGTTTCCTTTAGCATGAGTTAGAGCCACACCCATTAGCACAAACACAGTCCGACAAGGTGCTCCTGAAGACATTTCTGAGGGGAATGAGAAGGCGTCTTTTAAGGCATCCTCAGGTGACTATATCGGGAGCAGAGGTCACGATTTATCTGGCATCTCAAAATTTGCTTAATCTTCCTCCTTTAATTTTTTTATTTTTGAAATAAAAATCCATTAAAACTATGAAGTTCGTGCATTTATAACAAATAGTTTTCGAGTTTTGTTCTACAAAAATTGTGCTAAAATATCTTACTGAGGTTAAATTTTTACTCATGAATTCAGATCTCTAGCCTCTGATAATTTTTCCTGGGGTCAAATATTTCTCCAGTTTTCTGAAATTTTCAGACATGGCTGTTCTGCACACCTCAATGCCACACCCATTCTAAACCTATTTGTTCTGAATTTCCTATCTGGAAGACAGCATTGTCCCCAGTCCCTGACTCTGCAGAAAGGTATTAGGGTCATTTCCAACATCTGTCCCTGCTCTGCCTTCCCCTGACCCCTGGTGAAGATCTAATAAGGTTGAGTTTAGGATAATACATTTTTTTCAAACGTGGAGTGACTAAGTTGGGCTTGCCCATCTCCTGGCTTCTCTTTGTCTAAAGTGCAGACTAGGTACAATTGGCTAGTATCTCATGGGAGTCTCTCCTGTCTCCATGATCTGTCTAGATGCCCCTGAACCTTTCCCAGATCGGCTACAATGTATGGCCAGCACAACTTCAGGACCCAGTGTGGCTAGTGCACTGTGCTGCAGAAGAGGATGAAAATACACAATGTGAGCCCTGAGTGGAACTGTACGAAACAGGAGATTGTAGCCAACATGATCTGTTACATTTTATGTTTTGTAGTACAAATTTATCTGGTCAAAGTTAGTCACTATACCCTGACTCCAAGGGGGGAGCATGCCATGGTCTCCAGCAATGTTCACAATAGAGCGAAGTGGCAACTTTCATTCCTCTTTGAGGATCCAGAAGACAGGCTCCCTTAAAGAAAGTTGATGGGATGCTGATGAGCTCAGCTTTCCGAGTTCAAAGTTAGCCCACGCACCTGCTAGCTGCCTCCCAGCCTTCTTAGGGCCTGCTTTTCTTTATAGTAACTGCTTTGCCAAATATTGTGAAGCTTGGAAACAGTGTTTATGAGTGTGGACAGTGTGGGATCGGGGAGGGGCGTACAGGAAGTGCCCAACAGTGATCAGTAGAGACTATTTATAGCCCGCTGCTGCCTTGTCCTCACTTTAGAACAGTTTCTGTTTCGGTCCTAGACCTGTGGGTCATCAGTGGTCAGACTATTGTACCAGCCTCTTCTCTTCCTGCCATCTAGGCAGGAAACCACATCACGCACTTAACAAGGTAATGAGTGGGGGAGGCACATAGGAGTTCCGCTGATGGGTGCAGCCTTGCGTCATCCCCCACAAGCCCCAGGTCCCCTTTAAAGCCTTTGCTCACGCCTCAAACTTTGTCCTCCTTCTTACAAATTTATAAAGCCATAATTCTTCTATTATATGTTGCTGCTTATTCACATGGTAAACACGTGTACTGTCTCTCCAACAGCTGGGAGTTCTGGTGACAAATCTTCCTGTCCTTGTTCCACAAGGAATCCAGCGCAAGTGCACTCACAGGAGGCCCTGTGTGGAACTCGGGCGCAGTCTAAATAGCTCTTGGGTGTTTGGGGTCTTTTCTGCTGCTCACAGAGCCTGAAGACTGTTCTAATAGCTGGCCTCAATGCCTGCTTTCTTAGGGCAATGTCCCATGATCCACCTGTACACTGTTGTCCTTCACTCTGGGTATAGTGTTTCAGGAGCTGTCCAGATGCATGGAGAATTATAAGACAAGGCAGTCTGTGTAGTTCCTGCATAGAAGAGCAATCAAATTTCAGCATGCATTAACTGGGCATCTGCCTAGTGACCGTGATTGTGTGTACAACACATGTAGCCTAACAGTAGTAGGAAAGTCAGAAAGATTATGATCCCATTGAAACTGTGTTTATAAAAGAAATTGGGGCCCAGTGAATAATTACAAATCAAAGTTAAAGCTAGTAATATTGTCAAGGGAACACCCCCATTTAGAAGTATGCCTTTATTCTCTGACACAGACCAGTATCTCTAGTATATTGTATACGTCAGTACAATTAGCCTTGCGGCTGTAGACATGCTATTGGGTATCCAGGCAGGCACAGAGGTGGTGCATACATATTCAGGGCACAAACTTGCTGGGAAAAAACTTCATTTAACTCCACAAGAACTCACGGGTCTTGAAGAATTGGAGTCGAGAACGCCTGTGAGCCGATTTGATAGCGCACAGTTTTCAGGGTATTTTTGGAAAGCATGGCCATGCCCCACATTTGAGGTGGTAACAGTTTTTCTTCCATTACCTTTATCCCAGGTTTAATGAGCAGGAGCCTCAGATTCCAGCCTGCCATCCACAGGGTGTTTATCTAGGAGACCCGTGCTTGTTAGCAATGCAGGCACCGCGTATCCCATACCACCTGCTCAGTAGGCTTGAGGAGCTCTCCTGTATTTTCTCTTTCTAAATATAGCGTCCCTACAGCCTTGAGCTCAGAGCAATCCTGCTGCTCTAGCCTCTCAACTATTGGGATGAGAGGCCTTGGCCACCATGTCTGTCAGATTTTCTTTTAGGTGTTCCAACTTTATGTTCACAGGTTTCCTTGCAGTAGGGTTTGCATCCTTCAGTCCACGTCATGCCGTCAGGACTTAGAAACCAATATTCAGAGACAGAGAGAGGCAAAGACGTCACTAAAAGGTGCCGCCACTTACGACTTCAGAGAACTCTATTCCTCTGTTCTTATGAAGGTTGTTAGCCCGTTTTAGCTAACCTGCATAGATAGATGTAATTTCAACAAATAAAAACCATCCTAACTATTAGATTGTTGGCCTTGAAGTGAAACTATTTAATTGGCACACGTATCACATGATGTCAAGTTATCTTAAAGTAAATTAAAGATTGTATCAAACCAGGTTAAGTTTCTTGCCCACCTCTTAGCAGATTAGAGACATGGTGATTTATGATTTTCTCCCTGTCTCTGTTCTGATAAAAGATGGATAAAAATCCGACATAGGTATAATTACTCTCGTCCTCATAATACCAACACATTTGTCTGTGCACCTGCTTCTAGGGCAGACCTCCTAGAACTCAAACAGTCTACCCATTGTTGTCATGGTAACGAGTTCCAAAGTTTAGTTAATATTAATATTTGAACATTAAAAATCAAGAAATCTGGGGTGGCGAGATGACTCAGTGGGTAAAGGTGCTTGTGATAAGTCATCAGATCAACCTAGAACCCCTGAACCCACATGGTAGGAGAGAACCAACTCTTACAGGCTGCCCTCTAACGTCCACACATGCGTGCTGTAGCAGACGCAAGGCACATCCCCAGGAAAAGAAAGACCTGACGTTTTATTTGAAAGTATCGATTCTGCATCTTCTGTTAATGTGGTCTCTTCTGCCCCTCTCCCCCAGGAGATGGACAATTCCTACGAGAATTGTGAGTTCTTACTTAAATTCCCTAAAGGTGGCTTTGCTTGCCTAGGTTCTGATAATTCTTTCCTGAAGGAAAATTGTGAGACATTCATGTGAAGTCTTCTCCAACACAGACTAGGGCGGGTTTTCCAGTGTCTTTCACCCAGTTGGAGTCTAGAGTCTGAGATCACCTTCATGGATTTTATACATGTGTGTTGGTGACATGCTATGTTCACCATGGAAGAAACACAGCCAGATGTTTTGTGGGAACTTGTACTATCTAGAAAGCTTTTCTACAAATATAAAAATATTCCAAAAATAAAATTTTATTCAATGAATGGATTAATAAAAAGTGATATGGGTTTATATTAAAACAACATAATAGTACAGAAAATTAAAACTAAACATTTTCTTCTCTGAGTAGAAAGAGCAGCCACTGCCTTCCAATGTCGTGGGCAAATAGCAGTAATTTGGCATGCATTCTCCTAGACAGTTCCTGCGATGTACTGACCCGTAGTTGGAAAGTACATGAACAAAATAAACCTTTATTTCTGTCTGTTCTATGACTTCCTTCTTGTCTACTAAACAGTGTGTCATAGAGTCGATTTCAAGACAGAGGGCAATGATTTTCCACAAGTTTCCCCAAACTTTTAAATATTGTGGGAGAGTATTGCTTCCACAGAGGCTTGAACTCTCAAGTCTGAATCTTTATTTTAAGACTTTTAGATGACTACTTTATACATATTGAATATTTTAATTTCTTCTTCCAGACTAGAAGTCTAAAACAATCTTTTAGAATTTCTAAATTCCTATTTCCTTATACAAGATTATTATCTTTGGTTCTCTTAAAGTAGTATTTGGTAACAGTATAATCTTAAGAAGCAAAGAGAAGAAATGTATTAATGATTTAGGAAACCAGAAGTAGAAAGTTGTCAAGAGCTGACAGCATGTGACTTTGCAGACGGGTCCTAGCTTAGGTGCTTACTGGTGGAAATTGAATGTATTTAATAACGTTACTTCTGGCTTGGGTAGGATGGGAATTGGAACATTTGTTTGTCTCATCTTAGAGTCACGGACATCATGAATTGGAATAATCACAGGTTTTGTTTACTTTTCTTCTTCCCCGATGTTTTGGGACATGGCCTCACTTTGTAGCCTAAATCTCAAACTCACTGTGTAGTACAGGCTGGCTGTACTACATGTGCTACATTATGAGTCTCCTGTCTCATCCGCCTGAGAGCTGGGACTACAGGCATGAACCAGCACATTGGCCCGTCTTCTTTATTGCCATTCACAACCCAGTTGGATCTGGGACCTGAATGGGTCTTGTTTACAGTGCTCAGAACTCACTCCTGGAATTCTTTCACCCCTCCTACCCCTTCTCCGTAGCTCAGCTGTAGCAGCTATAAAGAGTTTACAGGATCGGGTGGGGACATATGACCTTAGTTCATTGTATGCATGTATGAAATCCAAGAATATACAATTTATAATAATGTATAATTTTAAAAAAAGAGTTACTCCGCTGTGGACATGGGTCCCTGTACAAACTTGAAGGACTTTTGGGGCCAGAGCTCTGCTGTTCTCATTCCCATTCTCAACCAGTGACTGACACTTCCCTGTAGGACAAAAAAAACCAAGGTGAATCGTAATAGAAACCTCTTCCTCAGCTCAGACCTCATCCCTCTGGTATAAACCAACAGTTTGGATCACTGCTCTTCACTGCTGGAGGAAAGGAAAAATACTGAGCGCTCTTCCTCTGTTGCTTGTGTCCTTAGACAATTTGCTTAAAATCTGCTGGTTTTTAATTGCACTGTGTGTGGAATGGAGAGTTGTTTGGTCCTTCCAGTGCTAACAGGCGATGCAAGTGTTTAGCGTGATGTCGGATGCCGTGAGTGTCTGGCACGGAAAGTGGGAATAGTAACTAATTTCTTCTCAGATCGAGCCCATTCCCAGAAGGCTCATCTACGTCTTCAATCTTTCCTCTTGCTTTGATTCCTTCCTCTCTGGAAATATGCCCGGATTTCTTCTCAGTTAGAAACAACCAAAGCTGCTCTGGAGTCTGATTTGGTATTGTCTTCCCGGTTCTCCCTTCTGACAGCGGGCTTTCTGGCAGAGCAGGGTGCCAGGCTCTTAAGCTGGCTCCTACACAGGAGTGGTTGGGATCCGGGTACATGGAGACTGCCCTCAATGACGCCACCAGAGAGATTGCCAAGCGGGCATTGGATTTGACTTGCCCAATATCCTTTGCCGTCCTGGTGTCCCTCTGTATCTCAGGGAACAACCTTCTTCGTTTGTGGATCTTCAGGCAACTGTCCGTTCAGTTCAGGAAAACTGCAGTGGACACAAACCCAAAGTCAGGCCAAGCCAGAAAGTCTGCGGAGTGACGGCGAGGGGCAGACTTCTAGCTACCTGTTCATTCCTCCGACGATTCTTTTCTTGTCTTGTCTATGGACTGCTTTCCTTCTTTCCCCGGGGTCTGGCCTGCTTCATTCTCTTTCAGCCCATGCTTTGCATCCCTTAGCTCTGCGGCTCACAGAGAACTGACTGATTTTCACCTTAACTGGTAAGTTAAAGGAGGCGTTCCCGTCTTTGTGGGTCACTGCGGGTCTGTCCTCACGCGTCTCTGCTCTCCTCGCTTCTGCCCTTCTGCCGTGGCACTGCCCTGGCTCTCTCTCTTCTTCGCCTGGTTTCTCTGAGCCCCAAGTTTTCCGATGTTCTCTTCTCACACTGATCTGGGTGTTTTGAGTTGTACCACAGACCTCCAGCGAGAGGGAAAACCACCGTTCCTTTTCTGGATAACATTTCTGAAGGTATCGAACAGAATACACACGAGGATGGTGAGATGCAGCTGTAAAAACACTTCTGAAAATTGTGATACAGCGACGAAAACTTTTGTTGTTGTTATTTTAATTCTGTATTGTAGTTTTTAGACAGAGTCTGAGCGCAGAATGGCCTGGAACTCATAACGTAGCCCATGCTAGCCTCAAACTCACTGCAGTCTTCCCATCTAAGGCTACTAAGAGCTGAGATTACAGGCTTGAGTCTTGATGACTGTCTGAAATATGTTCAGTTGATTTGATTTTTGTTGCTATAACTTGTTTGTTTGGTTTTGAGACAGGATCTTGCCATGGAACCCAGCCTGGCCCCAAATGGTCTGTCTTTCTACCTCCACCCTCAAGTGTGGAGTTATGGGTGTTAGTACCACACCTTGTTTGTTTGTTCCTCTTTCTTTCTTTCTTTCTTTCTTTCTTTCTTTCTTTCTTTCTTTCTTTCTTTCTTCTTTCTTTCTTTCTTTCTTTCTTTCTTCCTTTCTCTTTTTATTTCTTAGTTTAATACACTAAATAATAGATCCATTTAATACACTAAATAATAGTCTGACAACTCCTACAATTTTAAGCAGTAATTAGGATAAACGTGTTCTCAGGATACACTTAAGAACTGTAACATGGTTTATTTTGGTGACCAAATGCCTTGCTAATACTTCCGGGTATGTTCTCTGTATTTATAATTGAAATTACCGGGGCACATTTCAGTTAGTGAACACGAGGTTGTACTTTTTCTCACACTTAAGTTCTGTGACCTTCTGAGTTTTATCCACAACACCATTAGGAGTCCAAGAGCTCCATGGCATTGTCCCTGCCTGCACCTCACATGAGGCTGTCACCTATGCCAGTGTTTAATATTGCTGTCTGCATGCCCAGGACTCAGCTTCGTCCTCAGCCTGGATGCCAGAGGCCATGCCCTGAATGTCTTCAGACAGTTGCCTTACACATCTTAGGGGTTTCTCACGGTCTGTCTATCCCATGGCTAACCTTGTGCTCCTCTTCTGTACAGCTCCCACAGAGCTCTTGGGATGACCATTCTGCAAAGCCATCTGCTCCAGATCTGAGCAGACTCCCCCCACAACCCCCAAACATTCGGTGATTGCTGATTGGCTGCAAGTTGAAATATAGATCTTTGCATGTTATGAGAAGCCACCGAGAGGCAACAGCATGGCCTCTACCTCCCAGCGCCTTCTTTCCTGAATCCTCCATTCTCTGTGCCCTTTGCTGAGAGAACTCATGTTGACAGTACACACGTGTCCCTTCCTGCATGGCTTTTGACTTTTCAGGCCCACACAGGCTTCAGATACATTAGTATTTTATCCACCGGCTAACTGACGCATCTCTCAAGGCTGGACCAAGGTGCTTCCTCCTAGGAAAGCTCTTGATGCCTCACATATAATTGTTGACTCACTTCCTTCCTCTTTTCCCTCCTTCCCTCCCTCCCTCCCTCCCTCCCTCCCTTCCTCCCTCCCTCCCTCCCTCCCTCCCTCCCTCCCTCCCTCCTTCCCTCCCTCCC
>JABTXL010011977.1:1698625-1709155 GCA_025134845.1 Neodon shergylaensis | reverse complement strand
CCTCCCTCCCTCCTTCCCTCCCTCCCTCCGTCTTTTCATGTTTGAACCTAACATATGCTTCTAGTGAGGATCGTGTTACACTGAATTGCCATTATATATATATATATATATTCCTTTGCCCTTCAAAGTGTAAAGTTCTTGATGCAAAATCTTGCATTTTATTTATTTATGTCTTGACTCCTAGATGATAGGGACTATTATATAGTCATTATTTCCAAGAAATATTTGTTGACACATTTAATATTACTGAAAAATCACCACTATGCAACTAATGCAAATTAATTCATTTTAGAAGATGAGAACAAATTAATCTCTCCCGTTATAAATCGAGGGCAGCATCTTAGCATTGCTGTGGAACATAACTGGGCTTCTCTGCTGGAGAAACCAGGTCAAGGAGCTGCTGGAGCTCAGGAAGCCTGAAGCGTCACACGCTTTAAAACTGGTGTGTAGGTTTGAAGAAACTGACATTCTTATGTACTGTTTTAGTTTGACTATTGCTTTGCCTATTATTGCTATTTTTCCAGAATGGTAAATGTTTATCTCAACTGCAGTTATATTTTCAGAAACTCTAAGGGAAATGGTCAATTGTTTAGGAATATTTGTGGGTCCCTACTGTGGGACGATATACATGAAGTCATAGACTAGAAGATCAGGCTTGGTGATACACATTTGTAATTGTAATTCCAGCATGCTACAGGAAGATTTTAAGTTCGAGTCCAGCCTGGGCTACATAATGAGATTTTGGTTTAATAACATTTAAAAAATATAAAATCACTGAAGAGTGAATGGGAAACAACCTTACAGTGGAAAATGAGGCATGGTAGCTTCTAGTCCATATGATACTGGGATAGAAATTAAGAAAAGAACTTCCTTCCTCAAAACTCTTCACTACCATCTTTAGGAACTGCTCTGGTAGGCTGATCGGTTAGAATAATACATGTGTGTGGTGATATTTTATTCACTCCTTAACAAATAAAGCTTGCCTGAAGATCAGAGTGTGGGACTAACCACACTAGCCATAGAGGCCAGGCAGTGGTGGCACACACCTTTAATCCCAGCACTCCAGCAGACAGAAGCAGAGAGTCTCTAGAGTTCAAGGCTACCCTGGGCTACACAAGATTGAATCAGTCTAAATAGAGACTGAGCCAAGCGGTGGTGGCTCACAACTTTAATCCCATAGTAGCAGGGTGGAGACAGGGTTGGGCAGAGAGAGGAATTTAAGGCAGAAGGAGACAGGGTTAGTTTGAATATTCAGTCTGAGAACTTGTAGAGACAGGATACTCTTTCGGTCTGAGGATTTGGTAGAGGTAAGAACTCTAGTGGTTGGCTGCTCTGCTTCTCTGATCTTTCAGCATTTACCCCTATATTTGACTCGAGGTTTTTATTACTAAAACCAATTCGAATTCACGCTACAGGTATTCTTGCTCTCTTCCGGGAGACTCTACTGATAATCAAGCAAGTCTATGGTTTTGTGTATTGCACAGCCTGGCCAGCCCAGCCAAGGGCTCTACTTGCTCCTCTCCTGATCTGTAGCTTTGTGGCCAATCAGTTATTGTTTGAAAGGAGGTTAAGCTTTGCAGATTAAACAAAAGTACCGGCCGTGCTTTAGTAAAAGTCTTGGAGGAGCTGACTTTCAGCACATGTAGGTGGCCCAAAGCCACATCTGGACAGGTGTTTCCTGCAGCATCAACACCAGGCACCTAAGAGCATTGTTGCCTCCAGAGCTCCAAAGCACCAAGTGCATTAGCTGTGTTTCCACGGGAAGTTATCCTAAAGAAGCTCTCCATGTCCTATTCTGCAGCTCTCGGACAGATTTCCAAGTACAAAGTTTATAAGTACATCAAACAGTCAGGATTTGATCTTAAACTTCCTTTATATGGGATCCAGACACCCTGTGTGTGTGCAATTCCTGGGGTTGATTTTTAACAGGATGCTGGGAACTTTTGTCTCCTGGTTCAAAATGAACCTTTGTTTGTTTTCTTACCAAGAATGATGTCTGGGGTCCAAAATAATTTGGGTATATTTTGTTTCTTTTATATTCCCCTCTTACTTTGATCTCCGACCTGTTTATTGGGTGAGGTCTAGGAACACAGGGAGACAAGAGAAGTTTACACCAGGCATATTCTGGGGTAAATCTCAAGGTTAGAGGAAAGCCCAGATTTCATAAAGTTGGGAGGTGAATGAAACAAATACCAGCTGTAGATGAACTTGTTAACTTAGGAGCTATGGGCTCCTAAGTGTAGGTGTGAGGGATTCCCTGAGGAGCAGCAGGAAGGAAGAAAACTGTGGGCCATAGGCAGATGGAAAAATGCCTGGACCAGCCCGAGACTCCCACTGAGTACGCGCCGGCGAACATACAGGCTGTATTTTCGGTGATGAGCAGGGTTGATAAAGATGTATATAAATCATCCCGGGACTGCTTGGCTTCAGAGCTCTGCTGGAAGTTTCTATTGGGCAGATACCTGCTGAGGTCCCAGGTGCAGAGGAGATCTGGAGGAAGAGCAGCTGGCAGGCTGGTCTCCTGGCTAGGGTTGGCTCAGGGTCTAGCCTTGGCTGGATGGGGCCCTCTTTTCCAACAATAACTCAGCTGGTGAACATTAGGTTCCAAATGTGGATGGGATTGAAAGGATTTTGCCTTTGTAGGACTGCCAAAAAGAGCCACACATCCCAAATACAAACAGAATAGAACACACCCCGCCCCCGAACGCTTCAGTGGAGTTTAGGAAGAGGAAATCCTAAAGAGGTTCAACAATAAAGCACTATTTACTTTCCTGAGAAGAGACTTCTCTAAGAAGGCAGTCTTTAACAAATGAAAGAGTCTCTGTTTTTTTGGGGGAAACATGCTCATTTTAAATATACAAAATACAGAATGCATCAAAGAAAAAGAAAAAGAAGAGCTGGGTGTTAAAGTATTTTATTTTAAAATATTTTTATTTACATATGAGTTGCGAAGATAACAGAGAATATATTCACATCTCTCTTCTGTCTGCCTGTCTGTCTCCTTCATTCAGCTTCCTCTCTTGTTAGAATCCAATATAACCAGCACCTGCATAATATCTACCCAAGGTCAAGACAGTCAGAATTCTAACTAGAAGGGGACGTGGTCTCCAATTCCTATCCCTTACTGAAGAGCTCTTGGTGGTTGATAACCCTTGGGGGGAGGAGACAGTCCCTTTTGCAGATGTTCCCACTGGAAGGTGTCCGTACCCCAGTGGATAGTCCAAACCCATGCACATATGGGCGGCACTAATTTGACTTAGTGGTTTATGCCCCCCAAAAGGATATAAAGTTGGCAAAGGACATTTCTGAGAGCATACGGGGGAGCTGGAGCGGGAAATGGGGGTGGGTAGGTATGGTCATGATCATATTTCATTGTATGCCTTATGAAGCACTCAAGAATAACAAAAACTTTTAATTAAAATTTAACGTAAGCACAGTATATTGATGCATTACTATTAATTATAGACTTTTCAGCTTTTCCTAGGGTTTCCATTAGTGTTCCTTTTCTGTAATGATTTACAAACCAGGTTCTTGTATTGAATTCAGTTTTCATATGACCTCACTGTCTTCTAGCGTGTGATGATTTCTGTGTATTTCATAGTCTTTTATGATGGTAATACTTTTAGAGACTAGCGGCAAGATGCGCGTTTCTGAATTTGAGACTGTCTGGTATTTGCTCCAGAACTGGCAGAGGTTATTGATTTGGGAAAAACATCACAGGAGTGCATTTCTCGTGGCATCATAGTGGAAGGTTCATGATGTCCACACAGCCAGTTACTGGCGATTTAACTTGGAACACATGGCTCACTTGGGGTTAGACAGTAAAGTTGCTATTTTCTGTCTCTTTCACAGTCATTCCTTACAAGTAAGTCGTTCAGTTTAGTTGGCTTTCAAAAGGAGGCAGATTGAGTTCATCTCTTGGAGGGAGATCTATCAAAGGATGTTTGGCACACATAAATTGAATTTTTCCTACAGTATAGAGAGGACACTTGTGGCCTGGCATAGGCCAGTCAATGCATCACCTTGGATGGGCATTGTTAAAATACTGGAAAATCATTGGTCAATCTAGAAGGGACTATTTCTGGGGTAATGCACCCATGTTATCTGTCTTAAAACTTTTGTCCATTGATCACAGTTTTCATTAGTTTTTCTTGAAACAGTTATCACTGTGATATAATAGTGATTTTTAATTTCCCTTTTTCAGTTACCTTTATTTAATTATATTTTCATGTAAGGAATATTGGCTCCCTTTTTTATATCACTCACTTAGTAAATCCACACATTTATTTTATAGTTGGATTAGCATCTAATGCTATGGTTGTTTATTACACTGTCTCAATTGTCTCACCTTTGTCTATTAGCTGTATGTTTTTGACAGGCCGGGGGAGATAATTCTAGACCAGGAACACAGTGTCAGCTCTATTCTCTAGGGGAGGAAGCTGGTGGGATGAGAAAATCCAGGTTAAGCTCAGCTGTAAATGGCAGAGGATGAGAGGAAGAAAGAGGAGGTGAGAAACTCAGGCAAGGAGGTCAGTGAGGCCAGCTCTGCAGAGAAGGGAGCAATAGCCAAGTGGTAATTAGTTCAAAGGCAGTAACTAAAGGATCACTGGGCCCTTCCTGGGAGGCATCTATACGTTATTCCATGTGAGAAACTGATCAGAATTTTCTTCCTTGTGTCCTGGATCCTTCTCCCGCCTGCAGGGCATATTTCCAGCTTCCCCTGTGAGAAGGATCAGATTCTTGCTGGTTTGGGGTAAAGTTGCTTTACACTTTAAAGGGCTTAATCTCAGTAGAGACAGACCTCTCCTGTGCTAGAGGGGAAACCATTGGTTTCTACGTATGCATTTACTACACGGTCACCAGAGGAAGTGGAGTGTGTTTTGCTTCCACACCTAGAGAAAATTCCCGTCCCCTTCTGGGCAGGCTTCTTGTGTCGGTGGGGTGCTCTTGGGCCGTAGGAGTCCGGGCAAGCCTTTTCCTGAGCTGCTTTTCCTTCAGCCCTGAAATGAGAATGATTTGTCTAATTTACAGGCTGTTATGAAGATGAATTGATTGATTGGCTAATAGAGCCAACAACCCCCAGTACATTGATTGACTTGCTACAGGAGCACAGTCATGCTTTGAGAATTATTCAAGAAAACAAGCACCCTTGAGGGATTCTCTGGTCTGATCCTCTGCTTGCGGACCAGCAAGTACCCCCGCATCCAGGTTAAGTGTTTATGTTTTCTCTTTGGAATGTTTTGGACATGAGACTTGATGTTCATCTTCAACACTGCTGAAGATGTCCAGTTGGAGCCTCTTCTGTCAGCACTGTATGATTTGTGCTCATTGGATGGATGAATAAGATATGCCAGAGATGCCAATGAGTTTATCACCTTATAGGGGATTCAGATACACAGAGGCACTTAAGACTTGGTGTATTAAACCAAAATAACATGGGTACCATGTGAAGGAAATGAGCGAATTCTGCCAGGCTTGAGGGAAGCTTCAGCAAAACGTTAACATTTGGAAAAAGCTCCCACCCTAACTAAGGATTTGCAAGGACCAGGACAAGGCACATGCACCTATGTGCTGTGCAGGTTTACGTGTTTGGGAGGAGAGGGAGTGGCTTCATGGTGATGTTCTGGTAGGGCAAACAGGGAATGTGAACAGGGAAGTATAACAAATGAGGGTGAATAAATAGACATTCACTGCAGCAGGCAGTCAGAGAGGCCGTGGGCTGAAGAAATGATGCAGACCTGCGGCTAGGAGTTAAGATTTTTATCTTACTGAGTGTGGAAGCCACACAATCAGGACTGTGCTTTAGAGAGTCACTTCCCCATTAGTTTGACAGATTAGTCATTGAGGAGAGGACGAAAATTGATGAGCAAGTGATAGGTTGAGAGAGAAAAGACACGGGCTGAGCTGAGGCTGTGACACGGAGTCAGAGAGAAGAGAAAGTCAGTATTTCAGACATTGTCAGAATAGGGGAAGAGGTCAGGACGAAAGCAAGATGGCCGTGATAGCTGTAGTGCGATCAGATAAACGGACGGAGTTTTTATCTGAGATGTAGACCAGATAGCACACACTTGTTAAATGAATAGTAGCAGCACTGTTATTTGGGGCACTGGAGCTACAGAAAAAGCAAGCAAACAAATAGATAGACAAACATGCTTTCCTCTGTTGTAGAATTTGTTGCTCTAGTGAGAAGATAGATGAAAACAAACTCAACAATTAATAAGACCCTGGCTGCTAACAGGGCACTTATACACTGATGGCTGGGGGATGCTGGGAAACAAGCACGCAAGTCCTCATGGGAAGCAGAGGAGGAGTTCACAGAGGAGCAATGCTTGATTGGAAAAGTGAACTGTGTGGGTCCCAAGGAGGCTGTGAGGAGTCCATAGAAAAGGACACACACACGCGCGCACGCACACGCACACACTGAAAGAGAAGGTACTGCAAAAACGGCAGCCTCCATCTGCAAAGGCAGCCTCCATCTTCCCTATTAGCCTGTAAGCAGGGTTAGGGAAGGTCATTGTCTTTCTTGCCAATCCTTATGTCTCTAGTCTGAGTGACAGGAGAAAAACTAAACAAAATGAAACCTCAAAAGTTGAGTGTGAAGGGAAGCTACTGTTTCTTGGGATGGAGAGGCAGAGACGATGAATCCAGATCATTCTTCTGTGTGAGAAAAGGAAAGATAAACAAGACATAAGATTCTTGGAGAACTGAGGTAATGCAGAGATTAGAGCCAGTTTCTTTCCATTCTCCCTGGGCTTCCAGAAGTTGATACAGAATTTTCTCTCTCATGAACACAACCAGGGATCTTACAAAGTCTGAGCACACCGGGAACCATGGTTGCTGCTGGTAGATTTGTAGCTATAACTGTGGTATCCGTCCACTGTTGTCCCCTTTCATCCACAGAAAGGAGAGAGATAAGGGAAGTGAGTAACTATACATTTCATTGTCTAATAAAGAGCTGTAATTTCTTTTGCTCTTTCACACTGGAGGTGTTTCCCAAGCTTTCGAAAAATGTTTGTTTAGATCATCTTCTCCCTCTCCTCTCCATTTTGCATCCCTGTACTCTGCCGACTCCCAGTAAATTGTAACTCTTTGAAAGGAACTAAGACTTTCAATCCCTCCCAAAAACGTGAAGAGGGGGCTCTTTGAATCGTTTCTCACAGTTGGTGAGATGATCACTTTTCTAGATGTTGACAATGAACAGAATCATGGCAGCCATGTCAGGGTTGTACTTAAGAATGTTCTAGTTTCTTTTGTATCTAGTTGGTCGATTCAGGCTCCCCAACATGCTTTGACTCTGGAATCGTCAGGTATTTAATTCATAAAGTAATGAGGCAGTTATAAAAAGTAATGGGCACAGGGATATATCCATTTACAAATGCTCTAAGTTCTAGACTGGCTCTATAGGCATGAGGAAGCTAACCTTTGTGCCCAAGTTAGCCCAAGGGCAGAGGCAGGCTCACATCTCTCCCCACCAGGACATCCTCACTATCTGACTTGGGTCTGCTCCATATGAAGCCACCTTGCCATGTTCCCTAATTGCTTCCGGAGTTGCTCTTATCTTTCTCTTGATTTTGTAAGATACATATCGGCAGTAACTGGGTCTAGTGAGTCACCTCAAGACAGGAAGTTACTCATTTAACAATTACTTTATGGGAGACTAAGGAGAGAGTTTCCCTAGACAGGACTTTTCCACAGTGCACAGGGGTATCTTTTTGGTGGAACTAGCTCTCTCCCTTTTGTGGCCTCTCAGGGGAACCTGTCACCAAGGACAACTTCAAAACCCATTAAGCCTTCCTTTGGACCTGACCATGTAATGCCTGTCTCACATAATCAGTTAACCTCCTGACACAATCCTAATCCCTTTCACCTGTGGGAAGCCTCTTTCAGCTTCCTCCAGCTTCTGTAACACCTAGGGAACTTTTAGTCTCACGTTGGTACTGCTATTGGGGTATCTGGGTCACCAGACAGGCCTCCCAGCCTGTCCCCCATCTTTCCAACTTCCAGCCCAAATTTTTTATCTGAAATCCATTCTTCTTTGTTTAACTCACTTCTTCCAAGAGATGGTCACACTATCTATTTCACCAAGTCCCCATTGATTATAAGGTGAGAATCCTTCACTTCCCAGCTACCCCAAGCCTGTTTCATGTCACTTGTTATTTACTATTTCCTCTCTTCTTGGGGAAAATGTATCTTTGCCTTTGCTTTAGCTAACTGACCCCTCCCAACTTCCTGGGCTTCCTAACTTCTGGGCAAACCTTCTCTATGCCAGCTTCAAATATCTCATCTTTACTGGTCCTTCTCCTTAGATTGTAACCTATAGACAAGTCTTCCTCTGTCCTGCCAGCCAGCTCCCAAATAACCACATGGAGACTTGTTATTACTTAAGAAAGCTTGGCTGGTAGCTTAGACTTGTTTCTAACTAGATATCATAATTATCCCATATCTATTAATTTATGTGTTGCCATGTAACTCATGGCTTGTTGCCTCATCTCCTACGTGTCATGCTTCCTTTGCTTCTGACTGGTGATTCCACCTTTCTTCTTTCCAGAGCTTTCTCTGCCCTGAAGTCCCACCTATACCTCCTGCCTAGCTATTGGCCATTCAGCTTTTTATTACACCAATCACAGAAATACATTTTTACACGGTATACAGGAATATCCTGCAACAATTCCCCCATTTTTTTCTAAATAAAAATGAAAGGTTTTAACTTTAAAATAATAAAACTATAAACACTAAAAGCATTATCGGGTAAGAATTACATTCACAACGTTCAGTCCATTTGTATTTGACATATTTGGAAAAAAATACTCTATTATCTATCTTAACTTGATGAATTTAAAGTTTTATACCTAAACCATTTTCTATCATAGCTTGAATTACCATCTTAAAACTATCTTTTTAGACCTTAAAACATTTTTGAAGATAAACAATTTGAGCTTTCATGTCTCTCAAACTTAATTTTATACCTCTGTTATGAGTTTCTGTTTTGAACCTGCTAGCAAAGAAAACTGTAAGTAAAATATCTCATCTTTAACTCCATCAGAGACACAAGAAGGATATAATATTATCTAAGTAAACAGGAAGTGCAGAGCAAGCAACTTCCCAATCTATCGAAATGACCGAGACAGCTGGCCTCCAGGACAGTCACCCAAAATTTCCTCTGTAATGTTGGGGCATCCATCTTTGGACTACAGGCATAGAATATCTGACAGACCTTTCTGTGAAGTAGGAATTTTGAAGGACTATTCCACCTTGTCTTGGCAAAGTTTAACATTCACTTTCTTTTGTGTCCTGCTTGTCCAATTTGAATAGTGTACTGCCAATAGTTGAAGCAAGGGAAGTTTCTTGCCCCTCAGCTAATTTTGCCACAAAGAAAGCAAACTTTATATGGAGGTTCTTCAATGCCCATCATCATCTCTGAAGTAGATTGGTGCTGCCGGGAGCAGACCTGTCTCATTGTCATAAAAAGCCTTATGCTTTTAAAACATCTTAAATGCCATATTCTGTAGATTTCTGAAGTGTTTGAAGATTGCCTGTCTATCTAAAATTTATCTCTGTTTGACCTTGAAAACATAACTAATGTGACTACAAGTTTGATTGTTATAGGTGACTGACTACTAACTTGAATTTTTTATTATTCTGAATAGTTTGTAATGATAACTTTTAAGGACTAGAAATTCACATTACATTGTAAAATGAGAGGCATAGGCGCAATACCTTAAACAAGAAAGAGAAACATATAATACAAAATTATAACAAAATTGCAAAAAATTAAATTTGTATCAATATATAAAATTCAATACCAATGTAAAATATTTGAGACAAATGATTGTTCAAAAGTAGACTCAACAATATACACCTTAATTCTATCATTTCTATATTATATCCCCTTTTTTCCTTTTAGAAAGAGATTTTTGAATCTAATCTCCTTTGTTCAATTTCTTTTCTGATGATGACAAATAGTAACCTGTAACCAATCCCCCTAAACCATGACAAACATCTATAACCCACCAAACAACCAAAACCCACCCACCCCATCTATTGGGAATGTGGGTGTTGGTTCTCTAGACTGTTTCCTGTTGTCTAGGAACACGGTATCTTTGGGGGATCCTGAGAGAATTAGGATATTGTTCAAGTCCTAGGAGATCTAGTGGCTGTCCAGTCTTGGTGTGTTGGGAAAACGTAAGGGTTACCTGAAATCTGCTGGTGGTCTGTGAGTCTGAACCATTTCAGCAGGCAGCCTTGAAGCTGCTCTGGATGTAGAACTCTGAAGAAACTGTAACAGAGATGCTCTGAGAGGCTGGATGATCTGGGCCACCCATTTTCATGGGTCACTTGTCCCCTTGTTCTGAAAACACACAAACTTTCCAAGGTCACATACATGATCTGCATTAACACAAGTATGGGATGTGCAGTGTACAGAAGTCAGTTAAAGATGTTTTTTGTTTTATGTTTGAGCAGGTAATGTGTGTGTGTACATACATATCTATCTATCTATCTATCTATCTATCTATCTATCTATCTATCTAT
>JABTXL010011977.1:1679378-1698615 GCA_025134845.1 Neodon shergylaensis | reverse complement strand
TATCTATCTATCTATCTATCTATCTATCTATCTATCTATCTATCTATCTATCCATCCTTTCTTGTAGGCTTTTTAGTTTTTTTTCTTTATGTATGTAGCCAGGATTTTCAAAGGGTCCTCCCCAGTCAAATTTGGTCTCTATCAACTTTGGATGAATACAAAGCTTTTCATTTTCTATGGAAATAAAAGCATAAATTCTTCCCAAACATAATTTATCTTTAACTTCTGTTTTGAAGTTAAGACATTTTAAATATATATAGGTTGGTTTAAGTTAGTAGTTTTTATAATCCAGTATCTCTCAGCAGCTCTGTTTGCTCATCAGCAACCAAAAACTTAAAGTCAATATATTATCATATAGGATCCAGACTCTGTGCATTTTCCATTTTTATGAGGCTTATTCTTTTTTATATTTTTTGAGGCTTATTCTTTTTATACTGTTTTATTTTTTTCTTCAAAGACTCTCTCTCTCTCTTTCTTTCTTTCTTTCTTTCTTTCTTTCTTTCTTTCTTTCTTTCTTTCTTTCTTCTTTCTTTTCTGAGACAGGTTTTCTCTGTAGCTTTGGATCCTGTCCTAGAACTAGCTCTTGTAGACCAGGCTGGCCTCGATCTCATAGAGATCTTCCTGCCTCTGCCTCCTGAATTCTGGGATTAAAGGCATGTGCTACCATCACCCTGCTTAAAGACTTTTTCTTATTTATAAACTATTTTTTCTATGACTGTCTATTCCCATTTTCTTTTCTTTTTAAAACCTATTCACATTTTAAAACATACTGGTATCTTTTTAGAGGTTTTTGTGTGTCTGGCCTGGATTTACTAAGCTTCTGCAGCGCTCTCTGCTGGTGTGAGACATTTTACACAGTGTACAGGAATCTTCGGCAACAGTAACAACTCTCAAAAATCTCTCTAAACAAACAAAAAACACCAAGTAAAGTCATTCACATCAAAAAGCAGTCCCTTGATTTTGGTCTCCCCATCATTTTATCTCTTTCTCCACCCTTCTGTGCTGTCTTCATGAAGAGTGGCCTGTTCATGTGCCGTGCCCTCACTGCCTGCCCTATCCTTGCCCATTTAAAGTGGTCCAATGCCTGATTGACAGATTTCATTATTTTACTCGCTGCTAAGTCCTCCTTTACTGAGAAAGCGGCCCCTGAACGACATCCAATGCTGTGGATCTTCAAGGTTAATTCTTTATGGGCGTTATCAGACTATACTGACCACTGCCTCTTCTTCTTCCCTGTGAGTGCTGGCAACCATGGCGGGGCCATTGCAAAGCGTTGGTCCTCTGCATATGCTCGTTGACCACAGTGCAAAGGTTTTTTAGAAACTTACTGTGGAAGCAAGGCAATCTGTCCTCAAGACTAAGCCCCCTAAACTGTAGAACACTGACTTTAACTGGCATTGTGTAGTTCATCAATCGCTGTGTTTCCTAACTAGAAAGTGAAAAGTTTTTCTCCATATTTGGATTAGAAAACGGTGTGTGTGTGTGTGTGTTGGGGCTGACAGTCGAAAGCGCCCATCGAAGCTGTAAAACACATTTTGTGTATGTTTAGACTGTATGGCAAATGTGATAGTTATTAAATTCAAGGCGTCACAGTCTCAGACTTGTGTCCTAGGGACAAAATCACAGCACAGCTCACAAGACACTGAGGGGAAAGAAATACCCAGGCACACTAGAGAGAAGTACCCAGGGTACACTAGAGGGAAGTACTTGGGTACACTAGAGGGAAGTACCCAGGGTACACTAGAGGGAAGTACCTGGGTACACTAGAGGGAAGTACCTGGGTACACTAGAGGGAAGTACCCGGGACTCTAGAGGCATCAGACAGTTGTCTATAGTGGGCTGCTCTGAGTCAGACCACGAGTTATTCAGAAGGCATTTTAGATTACTCTTGGGAACAGAGGTCCAATTCCCCTTGGAAAACTCTGCTTAATGAAAGGCTGAAATACATCTTCAGACTTGGTAGCTGAGACTGTCCTTCCTTCCTGAGTCAGCAAAACAACAGACTACAAAGCCCAGATCACTGGCATTGTTTTGTCACCTAGAATCTTATTGGTTTACATCAGACCCCCTGCATGCAGCCTCCTGAAGAGGGGCTTGACCATATGAAAGGGCTGGGGAGATAGCTCAGTGCTTTAGAGGACTTCTGCAAAGGACCCAGGTTCAGTCCCCAGAACCTACCCGGTGGCTCACTACCATCCATAGCTCCAGTCCCAGGGCATCTGCTACATTCTTCTGGAATCTGTGAAGAGCAGGCATGTATGTGGTACATGTAAGCAAAACACTCATAGACATAAGAAATATAAAACCTTTTAAAGAAGGAATATAAAGTGATTGGAAGTGTTTGTTTATGTTCATGGGTTTTTTTATTTGCTTCCTTGTCAATTTTTCAGTTATCAATTGATAAGGAGCTAAGTTTGTGAATTAGGAGATATTATTTGGTTTGAAAAACAAAATCAGGTCTTCCTCCACCTGAAATTAAAGTGGATAGATTTCCACTTTTTTTTATTAAAAAAATAGAAGGTTAATCGTTGATTCCAATATCGTTTTATAACTTTTATTGTGTTTTTAAATATAAACGCATTGCCATTAGATGCATTTCTGTATTTTAATTTTCCTGCCAGGGACCTTGTCTTAATTGTCCTGCTCACTATGCTGTTAGTTCTGTCCTACTTCATCCCTCTAGTCTGCAGGACCAGGGGAGCAGGTTAGGGGTGGGGGGGAGGGGCGAGGGGGTGGGGATGAATTTCCTGCTAGCTCAGTGCAGTAAGCACTGGGGCCATTTTTGGATTTCCTCTCTCATCCGACTGAGCTATTTAGATACTTGAATCCTTCCAACTTTTCTTCTGCTGTTTACTGCTAAGAATGGTTATGCCCACCTACACCTCACCAAGTTGTAATCTGATCCATGGTGAATGCCCCTGGAGACAGGCACTCAGTGCTCCACAGACAGCACGTTTATTTTCAGGTATCTTTGACTATAAAAGCCCATAGTTGTTATCCTCAATTCTCTCCCACTCATTCAAGCAAACCCTTGCAAACGCATGTTTAATATTCTTGCAGACAATCAATGAGTTCTCATCTCTTCCATGCCACCCTGCATTCTTCTATCTTTTCTAGGTTGAACTAGTTTAGTTTCTTGGTTTGTACTCTTACCCTACTGATTGCTTTTCTCTGGGCCGGAGGGGGATGTGTTCCCATTAACACTTAGTGTCCAGAAGTCAGCACGATACACCACAGAGGAAGGCAGGGCTGTCTTTGCATTTCATCTCTCTATTCGTCTTTAGAGACCGTGACATTTTATGTGCAATCCAAGAGCTGTATATGGAGTCCAGGATGGACAGTGTGCTGCGCGAGCGGGTGCTGAGCGTAAGGCTAAGTGTGGTCACAGCACAGATCGACTTGGTGGTGAAGGAAATGGGGAGATCTGGCTGCTGCTGAAGCCTGGTGAGGCCTGAGGAACTTTGGGAAGAGCAGGTTGCTGTGAGCAAGCAGTGGGAGGGCCTTTCCTAGACAGAGGGTTGAGGAAGGTTTCTCAGAGGAAATGATTCTAAAGCTGGGTCCTGAGGGGAATTAGGAGGATGAGAGAGGCAGAAGGGGTGGGGTAGTAGAGGGACGCACACCAGGCAAAAGGAAGGATACCTTTATGGACCTTGTTCTGAAAAGGAAACTGAATGCAGACTGGAAGGGCGAAGGTAGAGGGGCAGTGGAAGAGGGAGGTGGTATCCTGATTGTGGGTTGATCATCCAGCACACATTGTGTGTGTGTGTGTGTGTCTGTGTGTGGCTGTGTGTCCCACCATCAGATGACAGCCTTCAGAAGGGAGTCTGTTCTCCCCTTCCACCATGGAGTTCCTGGGAATTGTATTCAAGTCGTTGGCCTTGGTGGCAAGTGCCTTACCCACTGAACCATCTTGCTGGGCTACCAACATACATCTGAGCATCAACAATGTATTGTAAACAGTTTTGAGCCCTAGGGATATGTCAGCTAACAAAATAGCCTGCGTAAAGAAAACAAATCACATCAAAACCGCATCATTCCCCAAACCATTGCCCCATGGAAGTTGCCTGGTTATGGTTATTAAGAAGTTCAAGTTCAAGTGCCAAGCCAGAGAAATTTGGCTTTTAAAGGCAGGAGAAAATCACTTTAAAGATCAAGGGCTAGTAATGTGGTTCGGGTCATGCTGCTCATAGGTAGATATAAAATCCACATGGTGAGGAGCTTTAGCAAAGGGAAAACCAAATATTCTTAAACTGCTGAGAACAGTCCTTAGAGACCAGATGTGGAGTCTGACCCTTGCAGGAACCTAGAGGAAAACAGCCCAGAGTGGCACTAGATTGTGCGGAGAGGTGTGAGAGGGTGGATGGGTCTGAGAATGACTTAAAGGCAGAGACCTGCTGTCTAAACTAGACAAGAAACAGTTAAGGCAGGAGGCCCAGAAACCTCATTTCAGATTCACGAGGCCACACTAACCAGCAACTGCAGATAGGCCCTTAGGATCCCCGCTGTACTTTTATCTGTCCATCAGCAGAGTAAAATGCTTGATAAAAATCCAGAGAGGGGTGCACAGCAGTCACATTCTCGGAACTGCTCCGCCAGTAAACCTGGGGAGAAACAGCGGTGGGGATCTTAGCCTGACGCGACCTTCTCCCAATGACTGTCCTTAATCCGGGGACTACTGTCCCCTTCCTTTCAAGAGCTGCCTTATTGTTACCACATGCCATGTTTATTAAACAGAGCTGAAAAATCATCTTTTTTTTTTCAGACAGGCAAAGGCGAGGACAACCCGTTTAAAACACTGACTTTATTCTTGCCCTGTTGGCCTGCTTCAAACATCAGTAACAATTCTATGTATTGTTCTCCATGATTTAAAACTGCAAAGCAGAACAAAATGCATAAGTTGCCTTCAGCCTTGCTCCCTATGACCGGGCAGCTCTGCCAGGGCTGTTGCACGACTGTGGTTTCTAAGCCGGTTTGCTTCCTTCCACTGTGGGCCCAGTGCATATAATGTACTGCACCTGTAGGGCAGGCTTAGCGTTCCAGAAGTGTCTACCGTCTGTTCAGTGGGTAGCTGGTAAAACATTGCCAGGCAGTGGACAAATCAGCTCAGGTCACAAACTGGTGCACTCAGGAGGGTGACTTTAGTTTCCCACAGTTAGACGAGGCTTTCTGGGTCTTTCAGTGCCATCACTTTACATCATGTAGAAACAGGACTATTATTTGGTGGCTTGGGTTCTTAAAACACTTACGCTAAATTCACCAACTGTTTAAAGGCTTCATTATTCCATGTGCCCCCCAATAAAGACTGAGTTTGATTCCCTACGAACTAGAACTCTTGTTCCTAATGTGTAGCCGGTAACAGAGCCCTGCAATGGCTCCAACTGCACAGCCTAGAGGCCCAACTATAAATAACGTATTGATTGATTAGGGAGGAAACCAGTGGCTCTGTTAGGGCTGGTGGGATGGAACAGGGAGACCACTAACTGGAATACATTCTTCCACTTCACTGGAAGCAATTGAAGGGTGAGTAGTTCTCCCAAGGCTAAACCAGATTGCTCTTATAAAGGCCATCAGTGTGAGTAAGTGTTAGATGTCTGCTGAGAGCTTGTGTTTTCTAGATTGGCTGGCACACAAAGACTAGGGATGGTTTCGGTATTGGCAGAACCTGTCTCACTCTTCGTTTCTCTTTCATAACTGCCCCTTCTTTCCTGTGTTAGGCAGAGAGTGACTCATCACTACTTCTGGTTTAGGTTCAACCCATTTCAGAAGGTGTAAAACCAAGTCACCAAATCACCTTGTTTACATTCATTCCATTTGATTTCTGTGGAGGGAAGATATATAATAGCTTAACTATTAATATTGAGACATAGAAAGGGAATATAGAAGATTGTGGGAAGAGAGAGCCAGAAATAGGAATATTAACTAAATCATAACCATTCTTGTTTTGAATGGCCCAACAGACACCACAAGGGAGATATCTGAGCCTTAGTCTCTAAGAAATTTACATGGGTTTTAAAAGAGAATTTTCATGTGTTAAAAATTCATCTGAAAGTCTTTTCTAAGAAGTAAATGAACCTATGGAAACCCCTGTTTGTGTTTCTTTAGATGTTAAAATGATCTTTTAAGCATTGTTCTTAGCAGACTGGAAGGTGATGGTGGGTTGAAATAGGTGAAGAAGGCTTCATGAAACAGATGTGATCTACTGTATCGTTTTCTGAGGGTCAAACTGATAAAAATGAGTCAGAAAGGGGCAGAAGGATGCTTGGACTGTGTCAACCCAATAAAGCACAGCTTGGGGTCAGAGACCCAGCTCTGAGTGCTGCGAAGGTGCCTTGGACAAGTCTCTGCTCTGATTCGAGGGGCAGTTTCCTTATCTGCGTAATGTTCAGACCGATCCTCTTTCCACTCCTATCTATGACTTTCTCTTTTTAATTCTCTCCCCTTTCTTCTCTCTCTCTCTCTCTCTTCTCCCTTTATCTTTCCTGTTCTTCACCTTTCCATATATGGTTATTGAATGTTAACTTTATGCCTAACATTGAACTATGCCATGGGGACACACAGTGACCCGTTTCTACCTGTATAGAGACAGACTCTCCATTCAGAAGGATGCATTTGATCTTCAGGAGGCTAGATTGATGAAGGAGTAACCAGCAGGCTAAGGGGTAGGGAAATAATGACAGTACAAATTAAAGTGATAACTATCCGAGTAGTAACTCTATTGATGTACCATTTCTCATTTCCTTTTGTGCACAAAGATAGCTCATCTCCAAGCAGACTGTTGGGATTGCATCAATTTCAAACACTGAACAGCGAAGGAAACAACAGGGTAAAGAGACAAGCTTCAGGGAGGGGAAATACTTGCAATGTGATACAGAGTTAATCACTAAGGTGAATACTGAGCTCAATTCAACAATAACCTAACTTTAAAAAAAAGGGCAATGTGGGGGGAGGGGCTGGGAAGATGACTTGGTGCATAAAGCACTTGCTACACAAGCCTGAGGGCCAGAGTTTGAATACCGGCACACCCGTGAGTGCAAGGGGCAAGGTGGGCAAGGTGGGCAGACCTGTGACTTCAGCACTTGGAATGTGAAGGAAGGATATCTGGAGCAAGCTGGCTGGCTAGCCAAGCTGTGTTAGTGCCCTCTGGATTCAGGTGAGAGACCTTGCCTCAATGAGTGAGGTGGGGCGTGATTGAGGAAGAGTCGGAACATCAGCTCCAGACCTCTGCATGTACACACACTTGTGCATGCACATCTGTACATACATGCATGCTCTCACACATGCAAACACACATATGACACATGCAGAACACACACACACCACATACAAATAATGAAAATACATTAAAAACTAAAATTTGCACTAAACCCAATTAAACATTTTTCAAAGCAAGGAGTAAAAATGGATAACACGAGCACAAAAAGTTGTTTAACATTACCAATTCTTAGGGAACTGTATGTAAAAAATGATGCATCACTTCCCTTTCATTACAATGTCTGTTATCAAAATGACGGGAGAAGGAGGAGGGGTGGGTACAGACAGACTGCATTGGTTCAGTGCAAGTTATAGGAATATATTGTAATGTGACCCTGAATTCTATTAATACGTGAAGTTGGCACACGTTAATCTAAAACTAAAAAATTCTTTTCAAAGACAGAGCATAGCAACTGTTTGCGAGAATGTGAGGAAAAAATAAAACATTGTACATTGTTTGCAGGAATGCAAATTTTTGCAGCCAGTATAGAAAACATTATGGTAATTCCCAAGAAAAATTAAAAATAGAGCAGCCATATGGTCTACAACCCCACTCCTGGGTGTATATCCAAAGGAGATTGTCTCGTTTTGTTGGAGAGGCATGTGCATTCCCATATTTATTATAGTATTGTTCATAATAACCAAAACATGGGAGCAATGTCAATGAATAATGGAAAGGTGGGGCATGTATACACACACGAGACTACTACCCAGGCACAGAAACAATGAAATCCTGCCAGTTTCGACAACACCAGTGGAGCCTAGTCACAGGTTAAGTGAGATAAGTCAAGCACAGAAAGACAAACGCTGTATGCTCTCTCTCGTGTGGGCTCTGAAAAAGAAAATAGCAGGAGTGGAGGGTGCTCTGGTGTCTCCCTAAGGCTGGGGAGAGTGGAAGAGGGGAAGCGTAAGTTATAGGTGGGTGTCCGGTTGTACTACAGAAGGGAAGGGAGTTTTGCACTCTGTTGCATGACTGAGTGACTGCAGAAAAAGACAATGTATTATATATATATATATATATATATATATATATATATATATATATATATATATAATTAGTTTTTCGAGACAGGGTTTCTCTGTAGCTTTGGAGCCTGTCCTGGCACTAGCTCTTGTAGACCAGGCTGGCCTTGAACTCCCAGAGATCCGCCTGCCTCTGCCTCCCGAGTGCTGGGATTAAAGGCGTGCGCCACCACCGCCCGGCCTTATTGTATATATTTTCAAAAGCTAGAATATTTTGAATATTTTCACCAAAAAAAAATAACCAATGAACACTTGAGGAGATGGGTATGCTACCATTATTTGAACATTGCACCATGAAAGCCCATATCAAAGATTCACATGGCATTCCATAAATGTATAATTTTTTTTCCTAGACAGGGTTTCTTGGAGTTTTCGAGCCTGTCCTGGAACTAGCTCTTGTAGACCTGGCTGGCCTCGAACTCACAGAGATCCACCTGCCTCTGCCTCCCTAGCCTCTGCCTCCCTAGCCATAAGTGTATAATTTTTATCTATCAGTTTTAAGAAGAAACGGCACGATGCGGTGGGTCAGTTAGAAGGAGACAAATTAGAAACTGACTTTATAAGTGGGGATTTGGGAGTACTTATCTTGCAGCAGGAGTGAACAGGCTTGGCCACCAAGGAGACTGTCCAGAAGGAGAGCCAAGGCGATGAGGTAAGTGTGGGCAGGGAAACAGTGGAGGGCAGCATGGAGCCGGCAGAGTTTTAACGGTGAACGATGAAAACCCAATTCAAGGCTCTCTGGCCTGCACGACTGTGTGCATGGTCATGAGATACATGGTGCGGTGGGCAGGGAGGTTAGGAGGAGAAGGTGCTGAGAACAGTCTCGGAAGTGTTGCATTTCAGGTGGGTATTTTCAGGTTGCATTTGGAAAGACTCTGTCGTACCATGTAGAAATATCAGGACTAAGCTTGTAGACACGGCCTGTGTCATGCTGAGGAAATGGAATCACTCACGGAGGAGAGCTTGTGAAATCAGCAGAGAAACGGGGCTAGAGGAAGCCTTAGGAAAGTATGTATTTAAGGAATCTGAAGAATAGGTTGAGCTTTGCAATGAGCGAGGCAGAAAGGAGCATTCAAGAGAGAGAAGAAGCCAGGCTTCAGATAGGTAGGTGTGGAATGTTCCAGAGTCGGGGCAGGGTGGGGGAATCAAGGGTGGCGGGGTAGTGGCAGAGGTGGTGGGGAGACTACGAAAACACTTTGTCCAAAAATAGCAGAATGGCTTCTAATACCTCCTTGTTAACTTAAAAATTAAAAGCAGGTAGACTGATAATGTCTGCTGTCATAATTTTAGATTTATAGACTCATTGAATCCTTAGAACAACCCTATTTTATAGATGAGGAAATAAGAAAAGGAAAAAGTCAAATAATTTCAAGAAGATCTTGTAGTTAATAAGCAGTAAAGCCAGTTTTGAGCAAGTCATTCAAACTTGTCTTACCAGGGTTGTGAGAGAAGGCATTTCCAGAGGGGAGAGTCAGTAGGACACAGCCTTTGATGATCTGGCCCTAACCTACCTTCCAATCTTACCTTTGGTTGTTTGAGAGAAAAGCTTGCTATGTAGCTCAGGCTGGTCTAGAACTCATGATGCAGGGAGGCAGGCAAGAGTTCCTGGCTGCACTTGGTGTATCTTCTTTCCCATAAACTCAAACATCCCAGTATCTTCAACACAAGCTCAAAGCCTGCTAGAACTGTCTAAAGTATTCTGTGAATCACTGGCTTCATGAGAGGCTTTGTGGTCTAAAGCAGAGTGGCCCTTGGTCAAATGACTGAGAGAGATACATTACTTCTTTCTTGGAATTTGCAACTTATGGACTAGAGCGTGAGAAATATCGAGATGCTTTACAATACAGTGCTTGTCCTAGCTTGGTTTAGCAAGTGTTTTCCAAACTTATTAGAATCTGTTAGAACTTGGGAACCCCCACCCTTCCATTCATCCCTTTGTCTAAAAAATTCCGTAAACATCCCTCATCTGAAACATTACAAGGTTACCCGTGTCTTATTCTTGATGGCTCCAGAAGACACCTCCCCCTGCTTGGAATAGGCTTCCGCATGCTCTCCACCATTCCTGCGGCTGGAGATCATAGGCTGTGTGTGAGTTCTTCTGCAGGCCCAGCTGCTCTACCTCCCATATAGCAATTGTCCAGTTAGTGTCTGTTGAACAGATGAGTAAAATATATAAAACACAAAGGAAATTAGTGTTTAAATTAAGCTAAATGATATTAATGCAACTAACTAACCCGGTTCTAATTGTGGATGAAAATCAGTACTCCAACCCAGATGAAGTTTGAGGATCAAGAGACTGTGGTTTTAGGGTTATTTACAGTTAGTTGGGTTGTATACGTGCATTTGTGTTCAGTGAGGGGCAATGTGAGGATGGCCACATGGTTTTGTATTTTGAAAACAATTTTTTTTCCCTAAATTCTGACATTGCCTTATAATTTGAAATTAGGCTTGGGTTTTGTATCTGCCTAGACCTTTTGAGTCTTTCTTCCCATCTTTTTTTTTTTTTAAATATTTATTTATTTATTTATTTATTTATTTATTATGTGTACAGCATTCTTTCCATGTGTGCCCACAAGCCAGAAGGAGGCGCCAGGTCTCATTATAGATAGCTGTGAGCCACCATGTGGTTGCTGGGAATTGAACTCAGGACCTCTGGAAGAGCAGTCAATGCTCTTAACCACTGAGCCATCTCTCCAGCCCTTTCTTCCCATCTTAACACAGTACTTTCTCTTGATTATTCTGACTTAATATAGGTGGCAGTCTCATGGGTGGCTTTCGTTCATTGGTAAGAACCCCTGTGGCATTTAATCATGTGTGACGTTGTCTGATCTTTCTTTGTTTTAGCTGTGTTGACACATTAAGCTCTGTTTCCAACTGTGGGGAGAAGACAGCATTCTGTGCCTTCCCCCTGTTCTGTGTTCTGGATCATATGGTTTGGCTTCATGTATTGTTATGCCATAAAAAGTGTGTGTATGTGCACGCGTGCATGTTTGTGTGTGCGTGTGTGTTTGTGTGCACATGTGTGTGCGTGTGTGTGCATGTGTGTGTTTACGTGTGTGTGTGTGTTTGTGTGTGTACGCACTCATGAGAGAGAGGGGGAGGAGAGAGGAAGAGAGAGACAGACAGACACAGAGAGGGAGGGGGGGGGGAGGATGTAGCCGGATCCCAGTGCAAGCAGGTGTTAGGTGGGTGTGATACTCTCCAGAAAGCCCTGAGCCTTTCCATTTGGAGCAGAACATTGGAGGCCTTGAGAGGAAAGAGGGCTTGGTAGGAGTTTTATTAAGTTTCTATACTTGTTTAAGAGCCCCCTAATTAGTCATAATTATTGTTTTAGAATGAGTCTGAAGGTTTTTATGGAGAAGACCAACCTCATTGGGAGTGTCCTTTGTTTTCGGAGTCTCTAATGTCGCGGAAAGTCAGTTATTTGGATCTGTGTTGAGGTGGCGCTGACGATACTGATATTCATAGAGACAACAGGCATAGCAGACATTTGAATTTAAAGCTGAAAATTTATTCTATTTCATTACTTAAATATAGCTCACTGTAAGTGTGCTTGTCTGCTGTGCCCGAAACCTTCTGTTTGACCCCAACACTGTATATAGTAGCCCGCGTTGTAATCCCAGCATTTGAGCGGAGGCAGGGGGATCAGAGTCAAGGCCATCTTTACTTGCATAGCAATTTCGAGGGCTGTCTAGGCTATAATGTGAGTCTGTCTCAGACAACAAACAAACAAACGAACAGAGAGATTGTATTTGGGAGTGAAAGTTCTGATAGGCAGATTCGGCTTCAGATAACAAATAAACATTATGTTTTATCAAGAATAATCCTTTTATTCTTATATTATTTTCCACAATGACATTATGGCACACAATGAAAAGGGAAGTATTCTTTTCCTGGCATGACAAACTTTCACTGCCAAGTAAGGAAAGCTAGCATGTAACATCGTGGTGATAATATTGCAGTACTTAGAGCAGATATTAATATTTCCTAGAATGAGAAACTATTACGATGGCCATCATAAAGCAGTGTTGAAGGAGGAGAATGCACTTCTAGCTGAATGCGTGTGGTTGCTGGTGGAATCCATTAGGCGTGGCTGACTAAGAGGTGCAGAATTCCCACCTCTATCCTCTCTCCCACGAGAGAGCCTCTGTGCTGCTCTCCCTTTGAAGTCAATATATGGTCTTTGCTTTAATCCATTTTTAAAGCCCGCTTTGAAGTCAGTGGGAGCTCATGCCTGGAAGAGAGAAAAGCAGTGGAGGACTGGTGCCCCTTGGTGATGCCCAGCTGGCTTACCCATCCCCAGAGCACATTGTTTACCGATTGTCCTCCTGCCCTGGAGGCACTTGGCTCCAAGCAGAAAGATTCTTGCATGGGTCTAATGTATCTGTCCCTACTGTTATCAGGCCATTAAAATGACCCAAAGCAGGGACTTCTTTTTAGGATAGGATGTGTTTGCTTCAAATGACTGGGGAAGAGAGAATTTATAAGTGAGAGCAATTATTTGATGGAAACACTCTCACAAATGTCTTACCTGATTTTTTTCCCCAGATAACTGAAATAGTAGGGAATAGTTGGGAAAGGGCCTGCTTTCTCTGCAAGGCTAATTCTCTTCATCCTGGAGTGGCAGGTGGAAATCTCCAGGGTAAGGGCTCTGTGTTTTCTGTTGCCCTCGTTGGCAAAGGATTTGGATTTATTTTATTCACAGGCAAATTTTCATGGGAGACTAGAGAATAAGGTCTGGAAACCCTAGGTTTATTGCTCTAGGTTTGTGGCTGCAGTTTAAAGACAGGAGGAGAGGAGCAAGGGGGTAGCCTGCACCAGCTGCCTGGGAGTTCCACACAGTTGGCCGAGGAATGTGATATCAGACTTCCACCGAATTTTAAATGTGTGGAATGATTCATTTAAGTCGAAAATACATGGCGAAGAACCCTGGTTTCCTGGCCCCAGGCTCCATTCCCTGTGCTCTTACAGTGTCTCTGATGAACTGGTTTAATAGGAACTGGCTGGGCAGGTTTTGGGGTAATCCAGCCCCACCTCTCAATGAGCTTCCTGAACCAGGGAGAACAAAGTACGCTTATTGTTGCTCGCTCTGGTCTCAGGGAGCGTGACTTGTCACTGACCAAGTGCCAAGGAAGCCGAAGCTCTGCAAACATGTCTGTCTTCTATGTGTGGGAATGGGGAGGGATTAGAGCGAGGCAGGCTGGGATGCACGAAGAAACGTGAGTAATGCTTACGGTGAAACCTACAATTGTAAAAATCGACCTCGTTTATGGTAATGATGGCCTGTAAAATTAGTGGGAGTTTTATGGATCTCCAGCCTTTGATCTGACTGGCAGCAGCGACAACAGGCAGGGAATCTAAATTTGGCCTGGCCTGTGTAGCTCCAGCCATCTTGCTTCCTGCTTCACCCGTTACGGTGCTCCACTGGTCTTGCCTTGCCTTCTCTTGCATCAAGACATCTCCTGGGGTCTTCATGACACCCTCAGAGAAAGGTGGGCTAGGAACCCACTTTTCTGTGTGTGTGTGGGTGGGGGGGGGCGGCAAGTGCAACAGCCGTTATTTAGATAGAAGATGTTTATGGAAGGGAGAGGAGCTATAAGAATCTCCAAACTTTAAAATGTTACTATGGCTTCTTTAATAACATTATAGAGTAAGCTCTGATTCTGGGGGATGGCGGTAAAAGGAAAAGGAAAAAACGAACCATGTTTATTTGAACGCTAACTCTAATTCAAGTTGTGAAACTCAGATCCAGTCAAACGGTCATAAAAAGAGAATCCTTCCCCTCTTTCTTTTGACCACACTGGTCTGATTAGCAGTTCCTACTTTATAAAGATTATCATTTTGCTTAAAACTTGCAAATTCTAAAAGATTGCTTAATCGAAACCCAAGAAGCATCCATGTTTAAGGACCGGGTTCTTGACCTCTTGCTCAAGGAATTAAAACAAAGATTCACATAGATTTATAAAGTGGCGAGGAAACTTGCTAAAAGCCCAAGGGAAATTACAGGTCAGAAATACACGGTTCAGTGTGATTGCAGGCCGCACGAGTGACGGTTCTCAAGGGCCCCAGATATTTGGGGCTTTCTGTCATGGAATTTAAGAGAAGGAAGGGTTCAGATGAAGTGCTGGTCTGCTTTTGTCAGTGTGACATGAACTAGACTCTGTAGGGAAGACGGAACCCCGGTTGAGGAGTTGTCTTCATTAGGTTAGCCTGTATGTTTGAGGGAGCACACGGGATCCTCCATGGCCTTTGCTTCAGTTCCTGCCTCCAGGCTCACGCCTTAGCCTCCCTCTGTGGACTGCAGTAGCCTTTCAGCCAAAGTCACCCTTTCCTCTCCAGCTTGCTTTTGCTCTGTATTTTATCACAGGGCAGCTTTTAAGGGGCACGGTATAGTGCTTGCTGGTCTCTGTTTTGATTGACAGGCCTGGTCTATGCCTGCCTTTGCTGTGTTTGTCCTTTCCCATGGTGCATCTGATTTTAACCATATCTCTAGGACACCAGGATTTACCTCTCCTGGTTATAATTTAATTGGCCATTTGCTATTCTCTTGCCTTCCACTGTCCTTTGCCTCGTCTCCCTATTTCATTTATTTCATTTCAACTTCTGTGAGACAGGTTTTGTTTTATTTTTAAGCATACATTTTCTGTTATAGCTCGTGTTCCCTCCCGAGGAAATAAACTTTGTTTAGGCACCGATGTATAAGGGCCCATTTCTCTATGTCTTGGCTACATGCCCTACAACTGTTTCCTTGGAGCCTGAAGTGGCCCAGGACCGTCTGCTTTACTGAGAACTTGGTTAAACAGCTTAGCTACTGCCTGAGAAGGGCCTTAGGCTTTAAATGTTAATTTAAAGAAACAGACAAATAATACTCAATGGCACTAATTGTGTACTAATGTTACTAGTAATGTCGGCGAATCCTCTACTGCCTCCTGATTAGGAACAGAACTTCCTTTTTTTTTTTTTTTTTTCTTTTTCGAGACAGGGTTTCTCTGTGGCTTTGGAGCCTGTCCTGGAACTAGCTCTTTAGACCAGGCTGGTCTCGAACTCACAGAGATCCGCCTGCCTCTGCCTCCCGAGTGCTGGGATTAAAGGCGTGCGCCACCATCGCCCGGCTCAGAACTTCCTTTACTAAAATATAAAAACAGTCATTTGCAGACAATGTGGAGGGTGGGGTCATACCAGACTTTGGCAGATAGAAGCCTTTATGGGCTCTCATGGAGTTTGTACTTTTTTGAGAGTCTGGGGTTGGAGTTGGGGTCGGACCAGGAACTGGAGCCAAGCAGGTACGAAGTCTCAGTCTTTGTCAAGGCCTCAGCCCTTGGTTGACAGCATGTGGCCTTTGGCCATGGAGTGACAAATCCCTCTTCCACACATGGGGTAGATAATGAAAGCGAGTCACTGCAGCTTGCTCTGGGGACACTGACATCTCGGGCTTCACAGAGGAATCCAGTTAGAAAGACACTGATCTCTGCTGGGAACAGACTGTTGGTCATTCGCCTGCAGGGGAAAACACAGTGGCTGTCACCTCCTGTGACGAAGGGAACGATAGACAGACTGCTAGTAGGGTTTTAAGTTGTCTGGAGGGGGAAGAAACAGAGCCGAGGAGCAGGAGGCGTCTTCGTGGAGGTGCTGGAGGAGGGCTGCAGAAGACATGTTGGGGAGGCTGGAAATCCAGTGCATGGGCCCCCCAGTGCTGCCCGCCAGGTGTGTGCAGCCAAGCAGAAGCGGGGTGAATCTATGGCAGGGTAGCAACTTACTCACAGAAGGCTGTTAGAGATGTCATTGGGAACAAAAGAATGATCCATAAGGGGAAATTTACTAACATTTCAGATAGAAAATGTAATCTGTTTATGGACATTATACGGACATACATGAATAGTAATATGCACAAATATAGTAATACTATACATTTTGTATTATAATCTCTTTTACTTAAAATTGAAATTACTTTTACTGAATCCAGGAATCTGAAAGGCAGGGACAACCTCTACTGTTTTTATCTTTATATAATGATTCTCTCTATCTGTGTCTTTCTATTTAAAGAGTGTCTCTAAAGATAGCATGTAGTTAGGTTTTATTTTCTAATTGTGAAAATCTTTGCCTTTTAATTGGAATGCTCAGTTACTTCATATTTAATGTGACTGGGTTTAACCTTCCAAGTGGTTTTCTATTTGTTCTAGCTACTATCTCTTCATTTCTCTAATTTCTTTTAAGTAGAATATCTAGTATTCAAGTATAGCATTGAGTACTAACGTTTTATCTGCTTTATCTCTTCTATGATTACTGTGCTACTTTCTTGCTCTAAAGTTTACAAAATATATAGATAACATCATATTTTATATTTACACAATTTATATAATGTAAGATTGAAATGTAATGTGAAAATCAAACAAGTTTCAGATCATTTTCTCTTGATCTTTGTGATATATTTCTTTTATGTTTTATTTTTATGTGTGGTGTAATCTCAAATATATTGCTCTTTAAGTAGTCAATTTTTCTTCTAAGGATATTTTAATGACAAATTTCGCCTATATTTATAACAGTAGACTTACATTGTTTACATAATTATTATTTGTAGTTTCAGCTAACTTTACACTGGACTGTTTGGGGAAATCATATGTGTACTAGACACATACAGACTTCTTTCTTGTCATTATTTACCGAACAGTACGGCATAATGACTATTAATATAGCGTTTAGATTATTTCAGTTATACAGGAGGGGAGCAGAGAGGTGGTTCAGAGGGTGAGGTCATGTATTCTTCCACAGGACCTGGGTTCAGTTTCCAGCATCCGCATTGGGAAGCTCATAACTAACTGTAACTCCATTTCCAGGGGATCTGACACCCTCTTCTGGCCTCCATTGGGAACTGCACTCACGTGACTAACCCCCACCACACTACACATAATTAAATGAAAAAATTACACACACACACACACACACACTCATGAGCATGTAAGGTGCATACAAAGACAATACTGTTCCATTTAAGAGACTTGAGAATCCATGGTATTTTGTATTTGGTAGAGATCCTTAACCAATTCTTCATGAATACCAAAGAACAACTGTATTCCACATAATTTCATTTTTGATGCTTTCCATGTCTCCTGTAGATCTACATCTCTATTGTGTATTATTGATCTTTTGGATAAACCTCCTTTAAACCCTTCCACAGTGCAAGGTTGATGAGAGTCATTGATGTTAGCTTTTCTTTGCCTAAAGCCAAATTTATTTTTCAAAGCTATTTTCAGGGGACATAGCATTTGAAATAGACAGTATTAATATTTTCCTCTTGGCATGCTAACACTGTCATTTCGTTGTCTTCTTCCTTGCATAGCTCCTTTCAAGAAAGCACCAGCCAAGACAGGAATCTGGGTGCTCGCGTTCTCAAGACTAACTAGGTGGTGAGGACCGAGAACGAGCGAGCCACCTCAGGAGAACTGACGAGCTGTGGCGCAAGGCCTCACCTCAGTGCTGGCGCTTGTCAGTGAGAAGCAGGACATTCTGGCACGTGTCCTTTTATAGCAGGAAATAGCTACACCTTTAACTGTTTTATTGTGAAACAGTCCAGTGCCCATGGAGTGCTAACCAGGACAAAGTGTTTGAGGAGGTGTGAAATACTTAGGTTTGGCGTACTAGTGAGTGCAGCAGGAAGAGAGGATGAAGGAAACAGGGTGCCATGAGAACATCAGAAAGGGCCACGGTGATGTCAGCAAGGTTTTAGTCCCGTGAAAGACAAGGGTATGAGTCTTAGAATTTGATGTGGATCTAAGTCCACGCGGCACTGTGTAATATGCTCTAATTCCACACAAGGGAAATCAAGGTGCTTTTCTAAGTGATAGTTTCCTCATTCCTTAAAATAGAGTGAACTATTACTGCAGAGGGAGGGTGGTTTGGAGAGACGCACAGGTAGCTTAGTGAGATTGCCCAGCATTTCGTGTGTTCTCCCCTCCATTCCTGCCTGGCTATGTCGTTTGGTTTTGCACAAGGCTGCTGAGTCAGTTATGTGCTGGCATTTGTCTCTAGGGACACGGGATCATCAGTGAGGGAAAGGGGAAAGGCCGGCATCTGCTAAGAAAAATGCAGCACCGAGGTCCTCTTTGGAGCCCTAGAATTCTGAGTAGGAAAACTGTCATTGTGGCTAGTCCCTGTTTTTTCTCGTAAGCAATGGATACAGAAATCTCTGCCGATGCTCCAGCTTGGCAAAGTTATTTGCCTTCCAGAGCCCCCTCTCTCCACCACTGATTCTAAGTTTGTAATCAAGGAGACCACACATGTTTTATTTAAAGAACAAGCTATCACTTTTCAGGGGAAGAGAGCCTCCTCTCCTTTATCTAGTTTACTTTCAGACAAACAACTGTTTCTTAAATAAGATGCATAATTGGTATTTATATACAAGGACAATGAGTGCTTCCGTGTTTCCTTTCCACGCAGCAAACAGTAGTCCCAGATACAGCGAGCTGTCTCTAAACGCAAGGAATCAGCAAGTGTGATGACTTCTTTCTGGCCTAAGGGATCTCTGCTGTGGTTGGGTTAGGACATGGTTGTAAAGGCTGCTGTGTTGAAGACTTGGTCCCCTGAGAAATGACCCATTGTGAGGTCACTGACTTCATCAGTAGATTTATTTATTGATGAGCTCATCATCAAATGGGGTATTAGAAGGTAGGCCCTTGGTGGAAAGTGTAGTGTTGCTGGGGTGTGCCTTGATGGGGTATCTTGTTCCTGGACCCCCTCTTTGCTCTTTCTGCCAAAGCAGTTTTCATCTGCCTTGCATTTTTGCTGTGCTGTGTCGGTTTTGCCACAGACCTAAAAAAGCAATGGAGTCAGCTGACTGTTGTAGACTATTTTAATTAGGCAAAGATGTGTTACATTTGTTTATGTGGCAGAATATTACTTTAACTGTGTAAAGGTGTGTTACTTTTGTTTATGCTGCAGAATATTTAACTGTGTAAAGGTGTGTTAC
>JABTXL010011977.1:1637124-1679368 GCA_025134845.1 Neodon shergylaensis | reverse complement strand
GTAAAGGTGTGTTACATTTGTTTATGTTGCAGAATATTTAACTATGTGAAGGTGTGTTACATTTGTTTATGTGGCAGAATATTACTTTAACTGTGTAAAGTTGTGTTACTTTTGTTTATGCTGCACTTGTTTTATGATGTAAAGATGTGTTGCTTTTGTTTCACCTTGCCTGCCTAAGGCACCTGATTGGTCTAACAGCCAGTAGCTAGGCAGCAGAAAGGATAGGCAGGGCTAGCAGGAGAATAAATAGGAGACCTCTAGGCTCGAAAAAGAAAGAAGAAACAAGAGGAAGAGTAGAACAAGGGAGACACCTGGAGCCGGAAGTCAGGCACCCCACCAGCTGGCAGACATGAGAAGCAGTGAAAGTACGATATACAGAAAGAAGGTAAAAAGCCCCGAGGCAACAGGTAGATAAAGAGAAACAGGTTAATTTAAGTTAAAAGAGCTAGCCAGAAAAGAGCTAAGCTAAGGCCGAGCTTCCAAAACCAATAAGAAGTCTCTATGTCATGATTGGAGAGCTAGTTGATGGCCCAAGAGAGAAAGGTTGACACTGCTGACCGTGGTCTAAAGTCACTGAGACTCTGAGCCCAGATCTTTCCTTTGCTAAGTTTTCTCTTCAGCTGCTTTCCCACACTGACCAGAAAGCACAACTCTAGCTCCTTATTCCCATTTTCCTCCTAAACCAGGCATCAGTTCCCCAGAGGGCAGATCAGGAGAGGACTGACTTCAGAGCTGCTCTTTCTTTGCCATCAGGTGTAACTCAGAGATTCACCCCTCCTGGAAATGGCCAGAGGAGTCTGAAGGAGCGGCGCTTCTCTTAGGAGTGGACTGAGAAGGAGACAGGCACGGTTGACATAGCATTCTGATTTCCAGCTACCCAAACCTCATCCTCAGGTCTATTTCAAGGTTCAGTAATTGCCAAACTATGGCCTGTTTTCAGTGACACTTTTCTAATACTAGAATCATATTTTGATATGGTACAAATTGGTGGCATTTTTTGTAGATTGCATTCCTACCTTAAACTCAGAAATGTTAGACAATGTGAAATAAAAGCTAACTGGTGAGCTGGATGATAAAACGTGGTGGAGAGACACTGCAAAGCAAGGCAATTCACAAAGATTTCATCAAACATTCCTCCCATATTGTTAAATAAGAGCTTCATTCAGCACTGAACTGTCCAGTCGCCCGTTGTCTGTAGGAAGGAATGGGGATAAATCTTCGTGTCATGTTAGGGGCGGAATTCACATTCCAACCAAGGTTGGCGTTCTGGAGGCTCCCTACCTAGAGTGATATTATGAGATTCTTTCCAGACTACTGGGAGAAGCTTCAGCCTTGCCTGGATTCTTTAGCCTGTGTTACGACTCAGGCTGTTCTCTCACTGACAGTTGTGATGGGTCTTTATAGGACCCACCCTGTTTTCCTCAGCCAGGATGTAGGCAGTAACACTGAAGAGAAGTTCTTAATGTTAAGTTCTCTGCTTGCCTGCTTGTGTAAGGAGCTTAGACCCTGCCTCATATACCCACAATGGAAGGCAGGCTTGTGCTATGATTTCTCGTGGGTGCTATCCCTAATTTCCACCCCACCCCTGATTAACAGAAGGTTTTTGGGCTGGAGAGATGGCTCAGTGGTTAATAGCACTGACTGCTCTTCCAGAGATCCTGAGTTCAACTCCCAGCAACCACATGGTGACTCACAGCCATCTATAATGAGATCTGGTGCCCCCTTCTGGCCTGCAGGTATACATGGAAGGAACGCTAAATGTATAATAAATAAATAAACAAATAAATAAATCTTTTTTAAAAAAGAGAGAAGGTTCTTGCTGCTGCTTCTCATGAGTGGATTTTGTTCCCAGTCTATCTGATCTTAAAGAGAGTAGACCTCGATAGTTCTAACTCAATTTAAGAATCTCAGTGATTTTTTTGTTTTGTTTTTGTTTTCCTTCTTCCAGTCATGTTTGCTTCTATTCTAGTTTTTCTGGGTCATCCTGCCTGTGGGTCCTAGGTGCTCCAAGCAGTATCAGGGATGGGCTTACTCTCCTGGATAATTTCTCCCATACAGCACCGTAGACTCCAAATCTCATCCGGGTGTTTCCTCACCTAGGATCAAGCTCTGAGGATAAGTATCAGAGTTTCTGTAACCTCCTCAAATTGAATGCAGTAGATCTTTTCTGAGGAGAGGCTTGGAGACTGTCAGCCAGCTCATGAGGGGATTCTTGATTCCCTTCCAAATGCTCAGAATTAATGAGATAGATTATTAATGGACTTTACCCTGATAATACGGTTTCCCAAGTTGTTGGTGCTGCTCTCCTGACCTCACAAAGATTATGTCAATAAGAGTTCCCTTTGTATATTTCAGTTCTGTTATCATGAAAGAGACATTAATATTAGGTGGAATTCAAGCACTACGGTTTAGCTGATTGTACTGTACACCATTAAACATGCCGTATTCACAAGGTCCAGCAGTGGCCTTGTGGTGGCTGGGAAGGCAGCCCCAGAGCCAGACAGTGTGTGCTTGTATGACAGTTGTGTCACTTGCTAGCTGTGCCTCCTTGGGCAAAGCCCTTACATTCTGAATCTAGTTTCTTTACTTGTAAATTGAGGATTGCAATAGGGATCCAACGCTTGGCACTGTTCTAAGAAATAGATAAGTCAAAGCGTAAAAACCCCTTATCACTGCCTAGCACACATAGTGAGCATGGATATTAGCTATTATTGCTATTGCTTTTGTTTTGTTCCACTGTAGCTCCCGTTTTCATGAATATAGATTAGTCATGGAAATGGTATCTTCTGCACCCTATTTGCCCTTGAGTTCTCTTTTGTGCCACCACGTCAGGGTCAGGTCAGACCGATAAATTGTTTGTAGAAGATTATGTGATTTCCTTCTCCATGTTTTCTTGGTTGACTTTGCTTGGCGGTCTGAGGTCACGTTCTCACACTATGAAGACATTCAGGTCATTTTAAATATAAGGTCAGGGGAGCAAGATTCTTTGAATTTCAACGAATGTGCCTTACATTTTAAAACAGTAATAACAAATACCGTTTTGAATTTTTTAATAAAGTCTTTTAGTCATCATTGGACAGATAGTTGCTATGGAGAAAGATGAAGTGACATACAGGGGTTGGGGCTGATGAAGTTCATACTGCCTGGAATTAATTCTTTCCATTAGCTTTGAGATTCAGCCTCTAAAAAAAATGACCAAAGGTTTTGATTAATCTCGGAACGTCTGAGTTTAGTCTATGGAGGTGCTTTGGCTGGCGGGCTTTCAAGCTCCACTATGGCAAGAAGCAGAAAAATCCTCCTGCCCTTGGAGAGGGGAGGGCTTGTGTTAAATGAGGCAGCTTTTGGATTTTGTTTTCCTGATTGGACTGGCACGGATTTAAGAAGGAAGGGTGGATTTTAGAGGCTGTGTTGCAGCAGATTTATTTAAATGCCTATCCTGTGATATTTCCCCGCATTTACTCAAGGAAGCAATAATAACTGATAATAAGATACTCCACAGGGACAAAGTGCCCGCGGACTTCGAATGGACTTAGGAAAGGAGGGGGACTTTTCCATATGATGTAAATTGGATTTAAGATCTCTCTCTCTCTCTCTCTCATTCACTGTGTGCGTGTGTATGTGTATATGTGTGTGTATGTGTACAGAGGATCTCAGAATAAAATGATGCAAAAAACCTGAGTGATCTTTAGAGTCCCTCTCTAAAGTATTTATAAAACATGGGTAGGACATAAGCAAAACATAAAGAATATTGAAGGATCCTGAGACTTGCACGGGCTAAGGGCAGGTCCTTTGAGCCCCTGCGGCTGAACTGGTCAGAAGCAAGCAGTTGTCATGGGGTCTTTGTAGAATAAGCACCCTGACACCAGTAAGAGGAGAAAAGAGGTATCACTGGTGACTGAAGTCAGTACAACTCTTAAAAGGCTCCGATGCTGGGTCCAGTTTGTATTCTCAGTTTGTTTTCTAAAACTACAAGGCGAGTCAGGCAAGAGTTTTCAGAAGCGTATGTGGCAGTCAGCAGGTTGTTAAGGGCAATGATCCATTGTTCCAGCTACTTCTCCAGCTCACCCTACTTCAGACAGCAAGTGAAGTCAAGCTCGGTAGATAGGCAGGACAAGCAGTGCTTCAAGTTAGTCACTAAATAAATCAATAAACCAGTATCTAATATCTGGTCTTTTCTATTGTACTCCACTTCATTAGCATAATTTAGAGCAAAGAGGGAAAGGAAGAACAGGAGAGAACATTTCTGTTGGAACGGTGGACGGTGGGCAAAGCCAGAGGATGTCAAACCAGGCTGTCTGGAGGGAGAGGTGGCAGCCTTGCTGCCACCTTTCTTCTTTGTCAGCTCTGGTACGGTCATGGGGGATCCATGGCCTGGAGAGTCACAAGTCAGAGGAGGATGTGCCGAGGCTCTACAGGCCATGGATCTCCATACCCATACCTAGTACATGCTGTTTATTTAGTGATTGAGTGTGCATGTGTGTGCATGTGCATACACACACATGTGTATGGGGATATGCATGCCACATTGTGCATGTGGTCAGTGGACAATTTGTGAGGTTGAGTCCCCGCCTCCCACTGTGGGTTCCAGGGATTGCTCGGGCTGTCAGGCATGGGGGCAGACACCTTGATCTCTGAACCACATTGCTGGTTGAGAACAAGTCATTTAAAAAACCTTCCTCCTGCTTATAATTTACTCTCTGTCGTAATCGCATGCATGGTCAGTTGTGGCAATTGTTCTCTTGACTCATCTTTAAATCTGACAACAAAAATAGCCTAACACTTTATAAAGATTAAACTCCAGCAGTAACTTTATTTTCATGGAAATATGCCACATTTAATCTCCAATTTTGCATTTGCCAAGCAAAACATACACTTTACAGCTTGCACTGGGTACCATGGTTTTAAATTTTAAACATGAACTTTGAATTCCAAGTGCCCATGCACAACAACACAATTGGCCGAGCTCTTGTTCTGTGTTGTTCGCCAACTACTGTTTAACCCAACTCTGGACGCTCTGAGCTCTGAGGAAGGACCAACTTCAGCCTGTCGGGACCCTAGAACGGATACTGTTGCCAAATCACACAAGTGTCGGGATTGACGCTGGAACTGGAGGCTGTCTGAATTGACTCCTATGCAGAATACAATGTTTTAAGAAGTAAATTGAAAGAGAGGAGGGTGGGGCCATGCAGCAATTCTGGGCTTTTGAGTTTTAGCTGTGGTGTTACTGAAAAGACAAGTTGGGTTTTCATTGATTTATTGTTATTTTAAAATTCTCAGCAAACAATATTTTTATTGTATGCATGACAGACACAAAGAAGGGGGGTGGTTGACCAGGATGTTGAGTTTTTTTCCAAGTTACGTCTTGTCCATCGCATGAAACTGCCAAGCCCATTAGCCTCCTGTTCTCCTGCTCATGTGACGGAAATATTCCTGAGGTGACTGTGAGGGAACTATAACCGAGAGAAACTCTATATAATTCTGCACAGTAAATGAGAACCACAGAAGTCTGAGGTCTTGCAGCAAATGCCATGCTGGGATCAGCGTGCACCGTCCTTCACTGATGTCGGCACCCCTCATCTTCTTGTTTTTCCTGTCCTCCCCCACCCCCTTGGCTTTCTCCGCCTCGCCGCCACCTTGGCCACTTCTGTTTCCTTCTTTTTGCTTTACCAGACTAGGAATGAATTTGTTCTGGGAACTTTCAGTAATCTATGGAAAAGGCTGTTAAAAGGCTTTATGTCAGAAATGCAGTTGCTAGGTAACTTCCCCTCGTGCCAAGTTTATGTTCAGAGAGTTAAACAAACGATTTAGCCCTGCTGTTCTCGGGCCTGGGCAGCATCTGCTCTGTGGCTCAGCTATGTCCAAGGAACTCTCCAAATAGGCACAGAAACAAGCTCAGCTTCTGCAGGGCAAGGAGAACTAAGGGAGGGGGCATACACCTGGCCAGGCCTGCAGAGGCTCCCAGGGAGGCTGATCTGGACAGAAGTGCTGGCTTGTTTGCAGAGCTCCTAAAACAGGCAATTAACGCATGCTGGTAAGACCGGAGATCCTCTCTGTTTTCTCTTCTTCCTGTGTTCCCCTTTCTGATATCTCTGCCATTCTTGCCGCCCTTCCTAATGAGTTTGTAAAAACCGATACTTTTAGATGTTAAACCTCCCTAACAAATACTCCTGGGAACAATGACATAGAGCCCGTTTGTCTTTGCCAGCTTCTAGCACAATGCATGTCCATATACACGATGGCAAACCCCCCAAGACTGTGTGTTGAGAGACATAAAACTGGAGCAACTAAATAGTAGGTAGGCTGAATCCGAATGAAACATTTGATTGTATTGTAAAGCAGGAACCCTGGCACCAAAACTGTCCAGCATTCCACATGGTCTCCTTGCTGAATGGTGCATAGAAAAGTACCAAATTGAGCTTTCTCTGGAGAGGGGCAGTGTGCATGTGTGTGTGCATGCGTGTGTGTACAGAAATTTTCCTATTATCTGCATAAATTATTGGCCCTATTTCTCTGAAGCACTGCAATATAGAAGAAGACAGAAGCTGTCACAGCCTGAAGAAAAATGACTGTTTGTCACACCATGGGGAGCACTGGTAGGTGGCTGAGCAGAGTTTTCCTCAAGACTGGCTGGCTGGAAGCCAGGATTATGCAAGTGGAAATGAACAGGGAATGAGGGGAAAATAATAAAAGTCTGTTGAAAGATACAATAAAAAATGCAAGGAGCATTCTAATGTTAACAGTGTTTTGCAGAAGCCGCAAGTGTATCCTTTGTCTGTTAAGCTTTAGTTGATGGACTTGAATTGGTCTAGAGCCTTGAACAAGCGTCAAAAGAAACAGGTTTAAGATGAAAGAATCTTTTTGCTAAATAGTCTTCAGTGTTTAGAGCAATAGACAGGATAGTTTTTGGGTAAGATTGTAATTGTAGCTTGGTAGTCAAAGAATCTCTTCATGTTCCAGAATGATTTACAATTAAACTATTTTTCTTAAAAAAAAAATACTAGAAACTTTGCCAGAATCAGCGATTCCTTCCCTCGGTTGTTAAATGCACCCAAGTCCATCTGCTCACTGCATGAAAGCCAATGCTTAGAAGCCAACAGTTGGGAGAAAACCAAGTTTCTTCAGGGGCTGCCTCTTGAGGACAGGTGGAGCTATTGTCTGTGTAAATACAACCATCTTTGGGGACCCAAATCTATAAAAGGGATTCTGTGGGGGAAGAAAGAAAGTGGAGTCAGGAGGGCGGATGCTGGCATCAGTGCTCTCCCTCCCTTTCATGGCTACAATATGGAGAGTAACTCTGGCCTCTGGGAACCAGTTTCTATAACTGTTTATATAAACATAATACTTTGCTTCAAGTTGGACCTCACATGGAGTTACATGCTCCGTGCTAGCTCCTGCACAGGAGCTAGGATATTGTATAATGTATCTGAGACTAAAATGTTCTAAGTGCTAGAAATCTAAAGAAGGATGATTTCACAGTTAGCATCATTGATCACTTAGGCTTCAGAACAGCAGGCAGAGAGAAGGGTTCAAAGAGAAATTCCCAAGGAATAGGCACTGTTCTGTGTATGCACATGCGCGCGTGTGTGTGAACTTCAGAAGTTCCTTTCCATTTTGAAATGGATCCCTCTAAAAAGATTCTTCTTTCATGCCAAACGTACTCCGCATATTGAATGCCTGTTCTCCTCTAACAGCCCAAGGCAACAGATAGTATAAAAGGGAATAAAATTCCATGTTTTCAAAAGGATGTCAGCTGCTCACTCGCTCTTGTTTATGTGGAAGAGTTTTAGAAGATCGTTATGAAAGCAATGACGATGGAAGAATTTTCGAGTGATAAAAAGCAAATATTTAAAATTTTACAAGAAAGTTGGCCCAACTCTTCATAGATATACTACATTAATAGTCATTTTGTTAGTTTTTGGCTTTTTAGTTATTTTAAGATACTTTTAAATTTAGACCGTGTTCTTTAAGATTTTGTTAGTTTGTCTTCTAAAGAATAAAATAGTATTAATGAGAAGAACTAAATCACATTATTCTTCATAGATGGCTAATCCATGTCTAAATGCAAACTATATCTATACTCACTCTAGCTAGCATCAATTATTATCTAAGCTGACTTGAAACTCTGCTTTTGATGGAGGCTTGTCTATAAGCCCCAGTATAAAGCTGGAGTTTTTGTTTGTTGTGAGACAGAGTCTCTCTACCTTGTCCTGGCTGTCCTACAACTTCTTTAAAATATTTCATATTATAAACATGAGTGATGTCTGTTGCTCTTGGTTGCCTCCCAGAGCATAGAAGTAAGATCCTGTTGCTAAAGACACCATACACTTTGGACACAGGATTTGGGGGATCCGAGCTGGATCTAACCCGAAAGTCTTCTTCCTGAAGTTTAACTTTTATGGTACCAGAAGGCACCGTGCCAACCTCTCACGGAGTATCCTGGAGTTTCTATTGCTGTGAAGAGACACCATGACCACTGCAACTCTTATAAAGGAAAACATTTCCACTGAAGTGGCAGTTTACAGTTCAGAGGTTTAGTCCATTATCATCATGATGGGAAGCACAGTGGAGAGCAGGCAGACATGGTGCTGGAGAAGGAGCTGCTATCTGTTGATATGCAGGCAACAGGAAGTAGACTTTTACTGGGTGGGGCTTGAGCATATATTAGACCTCAAAGCCCATCTCCACAGTGACATATTTCCTTCAATAAGGCCACGCCTTCTCCAACAAGGCCACATCTACCACTAGTGCTACTCCCTTTGGGAGCTGTTTTCTTCCAAACCAACACAGAGAGGAAGCAGCCAATCATCCTACCCAGCTATGACAACTATGGTCCACAGTAACAACCAGCATGGCATGATATCGCCAAGGGTGCAGTAGTGGCACTCACAGCTTGGCAGTAACCCACAGCTCTCTAATTGAATGTAAGACTTGCTCAACAAGAAGGAACTCGTGCCTGGTGCTGGAAATCTAGCCCACTACCTCTGGCTGGTAAAGCAATGGTTCTTAGAGAAGAACCTACAAATGCCACGTTACTCAACCAGCATCATCCATAGCTACATTCTAAATATTTGTCCTTACAACCACAGAGAAGTGGTCCATTTTACCATCATGAAATGTCTTTGCAACAGATGGAGACCATTCCAGAAAACTACAACCAATACAAGCAAGAAGAGTAGGTGATTCCGTGATGCCATCCCCTACTGAGATATCTACAACACAATTTCTGCATTGAAGTTTCAGGGGTCATAGAGGAAGAGGAAACAAAACTTGTAGGAGTCAGAAGAACAGGAGGGTTTCTGTGAGACTGCATCTCTCAGAAATGTCAGAGAAGCTGTCGCTATGAAGTCTCATCAACATCGCTGTCTAAACAAGACTTGGACAAGGACAGTACCATTAGACATGCTAACAAGGAAGGGGGATATCTGTGGGGTCCCAACTCTAGACAAAGAATTCCAGGCAACTAAGGAATGCTGAGATCAGGAGAAATAGTCTTCCCCAAGGAGGAAACCCCAACTGGTGATTTAAAGACAAGTGGTCAGTCCTGAAATCATATACACATAAATAACCTTATATGGAATGTGTAGGTTGCATCTATATATTGAGAAACACACACACCTACAATTAAAGAAAAAGAGGTAGTGAATTTGAGAGTCAGGCATGGTACATGGGAAGAACTGAAGAGAAGAAAGGGAAGAAGAAATGATGCACATATATTCTAATTTTTAAAAAATCACACCAATTTTTACATCAAAATGGGAAACTATAGTCTTCCAGTTACATGTGTTTTATTATTTGTTAAAAGAACAAAATAAAACATAGAACGAGCTTATTAAAGACCACCTCCAAATGTTCTTTTTTAAACCGAGACAGCTGTCAGCTGACTATTGGAATATTCTTATCACTCATTTTCATTTTCGGGCATGGAAAATAGCATTTCTTGCTGAAGAATCTCAAAGGACCTTCAGTGACCATGTCAGTGTCTGAATCACACATAACGATTAGCAACAGTGGGGTCACAGCAAAGTGCGCAGTGACCAGAAGACGTGGCAAGCAGACTATCTGAGATCCTTTTGTAGCTGGCTGCCAGTGACTAAGCAGAGCAAAAGTGGTGGTGTCATGTGATAGATATGACTGTGGGGCACGAATTAAAAAGACACAGACAGAGGTTACTGGGAAGGACCTGTTGTTTCCGAGAGCCGCATCGATTATGAGAAGCTATTGCCGACTTAGGAAAGACATGAAAAATTAAAGCGTAATGTTTAGTGCACAGTCATCCTCCACAGCGCCAAGCCGCTGCTGAAGGCCAGTGAGCTGCTCTCCTCAGTGGGGGCGTGACCGCAGGCTTAGCTGAGTGGCACAGTAAGTGAGCAGCTCAGATTGGGACCCCTTGTGGAAACTGCAGTTCCTGCTTTCTCTCTGCGGCTTGACTTGGGTGGCGGTAAGCGCTGGAATCTGAAGTCCTTGCTTTCAGACCTTAGCGTGTTGGTGACTGAGGTGAGAGACTATGAGTAGGCTTTGGATAGCACTCGGCACTGTCCTTTTATGTTCCTGACACTCCGAGAAGCCCTAAATTCAAAATCTGAATCTTGTGTTGCCTTTGCTGCATGGGGGAGCTGGCAAAGTGTCTGGTAGAAACCAAATTATAGTTTTCTAAGGTAGAGGCAAGACCTACTAGATTCTTTGTAGAGGTTTGACGTCATTAGCCCCTACTCAGCAGTCCTGTTATGACTAGTAGTTTTTACCAAACAATGGAGTAAATAATTTATTAAGAAACAATCAAATGAAGAATTTATGCTTAACTAGTCCATGCCTTATGCTTTAGTTATCTTCTAGCAGAAACACATAAACACAGCACTCATGAGCTTGTACTATCTACCCCGTATTAAGTATATGTGTGGTGTTTTTCTTTGCAGCTCTATTGTATAAGATCCTTATTTGTTCTATGGATATTTTCCAAAGTATCAATTCATTTTGGAGGCAGTCTGATTCAATCAGACATTAACCCTTGCTTTAGATGCCTGACTAGGTTGAAATGCTTGTTTTGATGTATTTAGAGCAAGGCACTGCAATTTATTTGAAACAATGAACTCTGTCTTGTTAAAATGGTTCTGGAAAAGTAGGCATAATCACAGGCTGTGAAATCCGTTCTGCAATAAGAAACAGAGAAGAGGGCTCCTGCTCACGTAAGACCTCTGGCCACTAGGAGCTGGGCCATCTTCCACGACTATTTTCAGGATGCATCCAGGATGTCTAAGAAGCCTGATTTGCGTGTCTGGGAAGTTACAATGAAGACATTGCAAATAGAAAATATGAGTTTGGAAAGCCCAGTCTCTGAGAGTCTTGTCCTCCTGGCAGTGTCTGCTTCCGGGAGAACGGTGTGGTGCTGGTTTGAGGCGCTCTCAGCCTTGCAGCCTGCGCAGCAGAAGGCAAATGCCATTTCTGTGGAACGATTTGGCTCAATTCATCATTTAATCTTGTAGCCTGATTCAGTCGTCTTCAGAATTCAGAGTTACCCACCTTACAATGTCTGCACTTGTTGGACAAACCCTGCACTCAGCTGGGTCCCTTCCCCACCTGTGTCTCTCATTGCCACACCAGGCTTAATGTGCAGGAGGCGGGGCTCTCTTTTTCTCTTCCTTTTCTTTCCTTCCTTTTTTTCTAAAAAAATATTTTTAGTTGTAATTTTTTATACCATATAGTCTAATCATGATCGCCTTTCCTCATCTCCTCCCAGATTCTCCCCACACATCCCACCCAGCCAAACTTTACACTGTCTTTCCCTCTCTCTTTAGAAAACAGGCAGGCAAATGAAAGAAACCTCAGTGAAAAGTAAAAATTAAAACTAAAAGGAAAAGCATGCATGCACACACACACTCCCCACAAAAAAACAGAATCAAAACTATATAAAAAACAAAAGACCAGTTAGGTTAAAAATAAAAAGTTCAAAAATGAAACAAACAAATCTCCCCAAACACCACTGAGTTCATTTTGTGTTGGCTATCTACTGCTGGACATGAGGCCTGCCCTTAAGTATGGTTTGTATCTCTAGTGAGACTCCATTGAAGAAAACCAATTTTTCTTTTGCAAGCGGTTGTCAATTGGAGATAGCTTCTTGCCTAGGGAGTCCTTTCTTAGATTATTTGAGTGAAATGAATGCAGCCTTATTATTGAATTGAGTTGAAGTAAACATTTTGTATTTAAAAGTATGGGGCTTTAGGAGCAGGTGATGTGGGATTTCCCCCTGTATACTGTGATTAACATTAATGAATAAAGAGAGCTGGCTTGAGCCTATAGCAGGCAGAATTCAGCGAGGTGGGGAAAACTAAGCTAAATGCTGGGAGGAAGAAGGCAGAGTCAGAAAGAAGCCATGCAGCCCCTACTGGGGATAAACACCAGACAGAACTTTACCTGGTAAGCCACAGCCATGTGGCAATACACAGATTAATGGAGATGGGTTAAATAAATATGTAAGAGTTAGCCAATAAGAAGCTAGAGCTTATGGGCCAAGCAGTGATTTAAATAATATGGTTTCTATGTGATTATTTTGGGGCTGAGCTGAACAGCCAGGAAACCAACAAGCAGGTAATCACAAATTTGTATGTATGAATGCATGTATGTGTGCGTGCATGTGTGCATGCCATACATGTGCATACATGAACACATAGAGGCTCAAGAGTATCATTTTCAAAGGCTGTCCATCCTGTGTTTTGAGACAGTTTCTCACTGATGTGTGGCTCCCCAAGGAGGCTGGCTTGGCTGGTGAGCATGCCCTGGAGATCGACCAATCTCCACTTCCCACACAGGCATAGTTGTGTCATTCAGTGGTGATGGTTACGATCCACAAAATGCAACTTTTATATCAATGATTTGGGCTTACTGGAGCCTAATTCTACCTAGTACAACTCTTTTGTTTTTGAAGTTTGTAGATATTACTCGCTTAGTTTTCTGTATGTTTATCTTCAGTTGGATCCCCAATCCTCTAGGATTAAATCTCTTCCAGGATGTCACTCCCGTCAGCGTTTCTCTCCGTGAATTCTCGGAGTTGTCTTACAGGACTCGCTGGCCTGTTTCAGCTCTCGTGGAAGTCTTCTGCCTTAGTTACTTTTCTTGTTACCAGAACCAGCTACCTGTCAAAAAGGCCGCTTGACAGAAGAAAACTCCATTTGGTCCACAGTTTAAGGATATTCCATCATGAGGGGGGTCATGGCAGCCGGAAGTATTTGGGGCTGTGGTAACATCAGTGTGGGGTGACTTGCTCCTATCTGGGTAGATCAGGAAGAAGATGCTAGATAAAATGAGACCAGGCTGTGCCATCTCAGTGCCCCTTCCTGTAATTAATTTCTTAACAGTTGCTCAACCTCTCCAAACAGTGCCATCAGCAGGGTATCAAGTGTTACATTCAAACCATACACCATCTGTACATCTGTAGCCAGCATTCACCTGGCATTCTGAAAGTCCCCTCCCCATCACGTTGTGGAATTATTACTGCCTTCTGAATCTCCTGGTTCTTGGTTTCCTCTTTTGTTTTAGTAGAATGTATCTCCTAATAGTGTCTCTCTCTCTCTGTTTTGTTAAAGACATAATATTATGTATACATAATAATGTATACATCTTTATTGAGTATAGTATGGAAACTTACCACATGTATACAATGTATAATAATCAAGGAGAATAATAAGCATTCCTGTCTCTTTTGTTAGTCATTCTTATTTACTGGGAATTTTATATTCTACCTTTATTTTAAAATCTATCTTAGATCATTTTAACCAATAGGTGCTCTACTATGCTGAGACACAGAAGGAGTTGCTCCATTCTGGACTTTGGTGACCTTATGAGGTTTCGTTCTGTCTCCTCCCCCTCTGACCTTCCAAATCACTAGTGACCACTATTCCTGTCTATTTTTCTTCGAGACTGGTATATTTGTTTCCACAAATGAGTGAGAATATATGGAATTTAGTTTTTCTTTATCTGGCTTAATTCCGTTAACATGATGCCCTCTGGTTCTGCTGTATTTGCATAGGTGACAGAATGTCATTCTTTTTATGGCTGAGTATCATCTTATTTTTTATATACACCACATAATCTTTACCTACCCATCCATTGAAAGGCATTTGGACTGTTTCCATATTTTAGTGATTGTGAATTGGGTTAAAAATAAACTTATGGATGCAAGTATGTGTTTGATATAATTATTTCATCTCTTTTTGACACTATACTCAGTAGTGCAATTCTTAGATAACACGGGATTCTATTTTCCCATAGAGCAGTCTCTACTGTCTTCCATGAGCTGTGCTGGTTATATTACCCCAACATTTTATAAGAATTCTTCATTCTCTATATTCCTGCCAAATTGTGTTAATTGCCATCCTATTGGAGTAAGGTAGTTTCTCATGGTCTCGATTTGAGTTTCCCTGGTGCTTAGTTAAAGGTGGATTGTTTATTCGTGCACTTGTTGGCCATTTACTTATCTACTAATAGGCAGGACTTATTTTTCCTTCTTAAGAAAAATAGTTGTTTTGTATTAATGTCCCTGTTAAGAAATCCAGAGATTGGGAGGCAGCACATTCAATGGATTTACCATACAGACATGAGACCCTGAGTCGAGATCCATCTCATTCACACAGGAAAATGGGCACAGCAGTTTACACTTGTAATCCCAGCACTGGGGAGGTGGAGACAGGAGGGCCCGAAAGGCTTGCTGGTCAGGCCATTTAGCAATCTAGTCAAATCACTGCACTGTAAGTGGTATGAGAGACTGTGTCAAACAAAACAAAATAAGGTAGAAAGCAGTTGAGAAAAAAATCAACATTGACCTCTGACCTCCATATGTATGCTTACACATGTACACGTACACGCCTACACAGACATGAACAAATACACACCCACATACATGTGCGCGCACACACACGGATAGAGACAGAGCACTCCAAAGCCATCTAAGTAGTGATATTTTTTACAGACTTCTATCTTCAACTCAGAGCCCATTTCCTGGAATCCGGGACTAGTGCAAACCTTCAGGTCCTCGGGGACACCTTGCCCTTCTGCAGCCAGTGTCTGACGTTATACATGGAGTGCTGCCAACTTAGGAAGCTTCCCTTAAGCTTTGAGGTCCATGATTTTTTATTGGGGCTTCAAAGCAGAGTCATGATAGGTTAAATCATTGTCCAAGAAGGTTTCCCCAAAGCCTTAACCCTGTAATTAGAGGGCTGGTTGAGTTGTCTGTCAGGCTCCATTCTGAGTCACCCCATTAGCTAGCACAAACTATCAGACAGGATCTAAGGATCCCGGTGGCCTTAAGTCATCTCTCTTAGAAAACCCCATGGGTTTAGAGGTTTCCTCCCAGGAACTCGGACAAGCACCAGACCTCTTTTGGGTTCAGTGATCTCCTCTATCCACCTGCAGAGGTGTCGAGGTCTGCCAGTTCCAAAATACTCGAAGAAAAAGGCAGCTTGCCTCTTTATGAATTACTGGTTTAGGATTTAGCTTTTGTCAGTTATGAAAGCCATTTATTACTTGTTTATCTAATTTGTAGCTTTTAAAATATTGTTTTCCCTCTTATTCCTGATGTTTACTTACCAGAAAAAGCTCCCCCTTTCTGTAGTGATTTTAAGTTTTTAGGAGGGAGCAAAATCAGGTATCTATTCAGTGGGCTGTCCCTACCTAGACATCTCCTTAGCAACCTTTTGTAGAGCACTCGTTACTATCTGGGGCCTGTTCACTGAGTTAGCAAACTCTTAGAAGTTGTTGCATTAATACAGATGACTAATTTAGAACTCAGAACGCTCAAAGACGGCTCTGCTGCCGTGGTTCCTTCTCTCTGACTTTACATACTGTGATGACGAGGGACGTGCATAGCCTCTTTTCATTGTCAGGCGTGGAGAACATGGGGACAAAAGGAGGATCATTTCACTCAGTGTTTCTATTTTTGCAGTGTTTGAATTAATATGTATTACTTTAAAATTAATTTGAATGAAATTTTAGAACAAGAAAAAAGTAAAATAATTACATAAAATGGTGCTTAGAATTTTTCCACTTTGAGTCTGTGGTATTATGATTGTGAAGCAATAGTAATGGAGAACTAAAAATGGAGACTTCCTTTTATATTTAATGGGGTAGGTAGGACAGAACACAGAGTCCCCTTAATCACTCTGATATAGCCAGTCTCCTCTCTCCTCCTGCCCCCTCCCCCCATCTTTCTCTCCCTCTCTCTCTGCAGGACAGAAGCTTTAAGGTTATATCCTGGGTTGATGAAGACTTTGCCTAGAAAAAGTAATTTTGATTCTCTTCATTTTGATTTTCCATTTCCTTTTCTTGGTAAACAAAGGTCCTCCTGTTTACTCGGTCTCGTGTTATCTGTTTCTCTTTGTAAACCACCTTCTCTGGTGTCTGCAACCTGTGCAGTACATTGCACACCTCCCGGTACACAGCGTTCAGAGTCCTCAGGATGAGGTGGCGGTTTCTCCTGTAGCCTGTTTCTAGGCTGCACCGATTTCTCAGTTCTCTCAACAGTTCCCTGCTGAATTTCTTTTACTTCGTGATCTAGGAGTGTTTTTGTTAACCTGCTCCCCCCTTCCTCGAATCCCTTCAGCCTCCTTCTATCTTTTCCTCTCTAAATCAAGCTCAGTTTTTGATAAGCCCCCCTCAAATGTCACCTTCTCCAGAAAATGGTGCTTCTGCCCTTCTACTGCCCAGTGATTAACGGCATTCTCTTGGGGCCTTTAGTTTGCCTGTGTGTAGTTGACTGTTTCTTGCCCACCTAGTCCTGGGGTGGGGAGATAAGGACACAGAGACTGTCCCTGTGAAATTGCGATTTTTGAGGCTAAATATGAGTCATATTACCATAGGATGTTTTACATGGAGTTGATTCTCAGTGATGTCAACTGATGCGAAATAAATCTTAAATCATTTTATTTGAATTAATAGCATCAACTAAGTAACAAATATTGGCATTTTACTTTGTATTTTTGAGACAGGGTATGGATGTAGCCCTGGCTGGACTAGTACTCATTAAGTAGACCAGATATCTGCCTATTACCATGCTTGTCTTAAAAACGAGTGTTTTAGAGCCGGGTGGTGGTGGCGCACGCCTTTAATCCCAGCACTCGGGAGGCAGAGGCAGGCGGATCTCTGTGAGTTCGAGACCAGCCTGGTCTACAAGAGCTAGTTCCAGGACAGGCTCCAAAAACCACAGAGAAACCCTGTCTCGAAAAACCAAAAAAAAAAAAAAAAAAGAGTGTTTTACAAATCCAGCCTTTCTCAAGGCAATTTCTCAATCAGGAGAAAGGGGGCTGCCCATCGCTTACAGGAAGTCACCTTGGGATGGGACTAAAGGAAGTGAGCATTCCATGTTATTGTGTCCCATGTACAGCTGACGATCGTGGGTGTTTTGTGGCTGACTTCTTCAAGCAGTCAAACGAATCTCTGTAACAGGAACTGAACTGTCCTGGAAGGAAGAAAACATGCGCCGTGATGACTAAGCTGGTCAGGCTGGGTATCCATGCCTCAGGAAGTCAGGGAGGAGGGAGGGAATCGATGCATGAAGCGCAGCATTGCTGATGGAAGATGCCATGTCAGGAGAAGGGAGTTAGAGGCGTGGCTGGGGAAGCACCCCAGTTGCATCCATGGTCCCTGAGTGAGTAACTGATGTCTGTGCGGGGGGCGGGGGGGGGGGAGAACGGGATGGGGACATCAAAGCATGAGAAGAGGGAAAGACCTATAAATCCAAGATAATCCTTTACAGTGTGGAGGTCTGTCCCAGGTCACCAGTCAACATGTTCCCTCCCCAGGTGCACTGGGAAGGCTTCACTCTGAGCCGGCTGTTCCTGCAGGAGGAGGTTAGAACAGCGCCACCACTCTGAGCCCGCTGTTACTGCAGGAGGAGGTTAGATCACCATTGCTCTAAGGAGTCCTAGAAGGCACAGAGAGAGGCACAGGTCAAGGTTCTGGAAATTTTCTTTGCAGCCAGAGCCACTTCTTTCTTCCTCAAGTTCAAACTTAACTTTTGACTTAGCAGCAGCTCTTTGACTTAAAGTCATTTGTTTCCTGTCTGAGAACCACACAAGAGCCAGAGAGGTAGCAGGAGTTAAATCCAGGAGAGGGATTGGGTCCTCATTCATCTAGGTAGGTGATGCCATTTAGTTAAGCACTCTATTGACAAACTCCTGTGTTTTCCCGGCAGAGTCTAATCCTGCAGTGCTGGACTCAGGCATAGAGTGTACTTCTTGAGTTCATTTCTTTTTCCTTATGCAATCAGATCTTGAGACAAAAATTGAAATAGTCCAGAGAAGAGTTTATTTTCATTTTTAAATGTCAGTATGACTAGGCTCCAAGATGAGTGGTTATTAGAATAGAGAAGGAGGAAATGAAAGAGGAGAAAGACACTCTGTGAGGTTGGAACTGATGGACTTATGCCTAACAATTGCTTCTACCTCTATTTTGTAAAATGTAACATGCAGATCTGTTAGCGTGGCTAAAATTAGTCCCACTGAGCAAGCAGAGTGTGGAAGACTGTGTTTAGACTAGGGTTGGTTTACATGACATCATGGGATATTTACATGAAAGAAACAGCTTCTTAAGGGAAAGGGAACGTGCAGGTCCATTCAGGCTTTGACAGTGAGCACGCTAATATTGCGCTGGTTCGAATGGTGGCTGGAAGTGCTCTGTCCACCAAGCAGGGCACTCATCTCCTTCGGTGTCCGTGTCCTGGCAACTCTCTCTCTTTCTCACTTATCACTTTCACTGCGTGTTTGTAAAAGGACTGCTCGCGACTGCAGTCTGTAATGTATACATTAGCTTCCAAATAGGGCCAGTGCGCGGCTCTCACTTGAGAGTTAGACCACTAGCGGTACCGGAGTGCTGCCTGAGTGGCTTGGAGCAAGGCTGGCTTGGAGCAGCTGATGTTGGTCTTTTTCTTGTCTGGCCACAAGCGGGTGGAGCAAGAAGGAGGAGCCATTAGGAACGAAAGCATCTGCAGTGAGTACAGCTCTAGACTCTGCTTCTTTAAGACAGGAAATTACAGGAGAGAGATGGGCAATGTTGAGGGCTTTGCAGCTGGGGTCTCTTTGCCTTTTGATTTGTCCTAAGAAGGCGGTCCTCCTTAAACACATCTGTTTCTTCAAGTCAAGTGCATTCTGGTAACCTCAGGTTCCAGCCCTAAACTTCTGGACGGCTAGAGGGAGCCTAGTACGCGTCCTTAGCCGTCCGTGGTGTGTTTTCTTCTGTTCCCACCGGATAGTGAGTAGAGTAAGGCAGGAAAGCCTCTCTCAGAATCTAATAAGGAAAGATTTAGGGTCGTCAGCTCTTTCCGCCTTTGTTCTTTGCATTGCCTGTTCTTTAGGTGTGTGGAAAGGGAGGGTTGGGTGGGTGCTATTTTTAACAGGCGCAGGGATAAGGAGGGTATTATCTCTAATGCTGGGAAGGTGACCACAGACAAGCATTTGATAGTGGGAGAGAGGGGAAGCCCTTGAATTTCAAACGCTGACTGATAAGTCTTCTGTCCGACTCTGGTAGGTACCTGTATGCCCTTGGCCTAATGCTTACTCCTGCACAGTCACGCGCCGCTGTCTAGTGGTTCTTTCTCTTGTGATATCTTTACGGCTAGAAGGCATCTTTTCCTTTATGAAATGACTCATAAGGGAACAGCGTAGAGCTTGCAGCGTCTAGAAGTAGAGGCCTGTGCCGGCTCTCCTACTAGTTCATTTAAGTGGAGTAATTAATTTGTTTCAAAAGCAGGAATGAGTAACGACGAGGGCAGGAAATTTCTCATGAACTCATTACCATAGTCTCCATACGGCTGAAGCTGTTCCCTTGAATTATGGTGCACATTCACCCTTTAAATCCGACGGGATTTTTGTGAAAACCACAGAGTATAGGCATCTCCATGGTGCTATACTGCAATGTGAACCGTGAATCAGAAGTCAAATGGGTATAGCAGTTGTCTCCCAGGAAAGCGTGCAATTAATTCATTTACGCCGCTTCTCAAGCTTGCTAAATGTATGACGCAAGTGTTCTTTCTCAGTGTCAAAAGTATATGTAAAGGAAAGCAAACAACACAAACCCAAGTGTGAGCTCAGTAAACAATGTGTTGTCTATGACCACTGGGTCACACAAGAATGTCCTTGCTTGCAGTCTGATTGGTTGGACATTTGTCACAGAGAAATCTTGCTTTGAAGTTTGACTTTCAGGTTTCCTGCCCTCTCCTCCTGTGAAATGCACAGTCTCACCCCCAGACACCTTTCTGTTGAGTTTTCCTGTCCCGTTTGTCCCCTGCACACATAACCACATCTGTGCTGTTACTCTCAAGTAGAAGATTCCGAGGGGGGAGTCCTGGTCATGTTTGTTCTGCTGGGAAGAATTAGCAACACCGCTATGCTTTATAATTTCTCTTTCTTGGTGCTGATTTCTTTTCCTGCTAACTAGGACACGTCGGTGGGTTCTGTGTGCGTGCATTGGTATAATGGCGAGCACTGTGTAGTTGGCACACAGCCCTCAGTGTAGACAGGGTTGGAACAGCAATGAACGCCCCCAGACCTCTGACTGTGGGCGCCTCATTCTCCTGCCCAGATGAGATCTTACTGTGTGTCTAGTTCAGTTCCTTTTTACTCTGTAGATGAGGAAACCAAGGCAGAGAGATATTGAGTAAATGAACTACACGCGCCTGTATGTAGCCTGACAGCACCTGTGGACGTGTGGATGACATGATCACATGACAGCATCTGTGGACGTGTGGATGACATGATCACATGACACATGTGGACGTGTGGATGACGTGACCACACGACAGCACATGTGGACGTGTGGATGATGTGACCACATGACAGCACATGTGGACGTGTGGATGACGTGACCACATGACAGTACATGTGGACGTGTGGATGACATGCCAAGAATTCTTTAACATGTGGATGAGGTGATTCCTTAATTCACTCTCTAGTCTAAAGTATGGTGTGTGTCACACGGTTTAGGAATCTCACAAAATGGATAGACAGAGAGGCGGGTGGATCTTTGAGTTTGAGGTTAGCAGGATCTATAGAGAGTGAGTTCAGGACAGTCAGGGCTACATAGAGAAACCCTGTCGCAAAAAAAACAAAACAAAAACCTGGCAGCCAATAGACGCTGCCCATTAGTTACACAACCCTTGGGCCAATGGCTGTCTGTGTGTGTCTGAGGCGGTTCCATGCCCACCATCTGACTCCCAGCCGTCCTTTGGCTCAGTCTAGTTTCTTAGACAGTCGCTGTAACATCAGGGTGTTCTCAGTTTCTAAGCAGTTCTGTGCCCTTGAATAAGCAAGCTTGATTAACCTTTGCTATCAGGTTCCTTTTCTGAGATTGAGATTTGATATTGACCCCTTAGAAAGCAGAGAACTGATTAATATTTTAGATGTTTCAGAAAGTCAGAATGCCAGCCCGTACGAGGCTGGGGTGTGGCTTGCGACGTGCTGGGATAGCTCAGTCTTCCCGGGGTTGGATCCCTTCAGTGAAATGTTGTTATCTTTGAGGGCTTTTTAAAAAATTATCCAAGTCTGGTACCACTATAATTTTAAAAATTGAACACAAGGATGGTTAAAAGTATGAGGAGTATATTTCTCTCTCCTATACCCAGGCAGAGAAAGCTGCTGAGTTAACCCAAAAACCATCTATCGAAGGAAGCAGGTACCACAGGGGCCAAACAACTTTATGACATGAGTTTGCTTTTTTGCAAGTAACTTTGCTTCAGAAAAGTCACTGATAAGCTTAATTCAAAATTTAGATGCTGGAGAAGTTAGGAAAGGGGAGCCAGACATGGTGCCTGTCAGTCATCCCAGCAGCTGGGTGCTGGAGGCAAGGTGATCAGAATTTCAAAGCCTGTCTGTGCTGCCTGGGGGGGGGGGTTTACTACAAAGTGGGGGAGGGGAAAGTGGAGAGAGGAGGGAGCACTGGAAGGGTACTGAAAGAGCACAGGATTTGATCACTCTTAAGTACTATGTCTATTCAGCAGGTCTGGTGACTCTCCATGCTCTTTCCAGTTAAATGGTGGACAGTTAGATGTTGTTGGTCAAACTGGAGGCTGTCCTGATTTATTTCCCATCTATATTGCTTGGTAGGAATAGCTTTGCTTTTAATGTGTTTTTTTTTGTTTTTTGTTTGTTTTTTTGTTTGTTTGTTTTTGTCAACTTGAAACAAGCTAGAATCATCTGGGAAGATAGAACTACAATTGAAAAAATAATCCTATCAGGTTGGCCTGTGGGCAAGTGTTTTTCTTGATTAGTGATTAATGTGGGAAGGCTCATAGCCTTTGGACAGCACTGCCCCTGGGCTGCTGGTCCTAGGTTTTATAAGAAAGCAGGTTGAACAAGCCATGGGGAGCAAGCCAATAAGTAGCACACCTCCATGGCCCCTGCATCAGTGTTGAGTTCCTGTCCTGACTTCCTTTCAGGACAGACGATGACCTAGGAGGTAAAGTAGATCTTTCCTGCCCTTCCTTCTCCGAGGTGCTTGGGTCATAGCCCCTATTGTAGCAATAGGAAGCAAAGCCAGGCACAGTGTGGATATTAAGAATCTGAAGAAACGTGAGCTACTTTCCAACATGAATCACATTACATTCCTGAACTTTTGATCAGCTGCTTTACAGCAATAAAAGTATAACTTGAATGTGTTTAAAAAAACAAACAAACCTCAAACTGTCAACCTTGTAAAATCCAAAAACTCCATTAGCCTTGGGTAGACGCTGCTCCTGAAACTGAAATAACATCCACTTGTTATAAACCATAGGCCCACAGGGTCTTGATGCTGGACCACTGCCAGGAGGCAAGTAAATTTATAGCGGGATCATTGGTAGTAACTAATCTTCATTCTCAAAAGCAAACTTAGTTCAACACGATGCTCAGCTATTATTCTCGCCTCTCTGGTAACCTTTTACTAGGAGATGTCAGAACAGTTTATGCCTAAAATTCCAAAAGCCTCTGAAGTTTTCAACATAACCACGTATTAATGTAGCATGGGTTTAACATTAGTTAATCACCATTAAGTAGACTTAGACCTATTGGGGTATAATCTATTTTTCAAGAAACTAACATTTTGGAATTGTTACATCTATGTATTTATCATCTATGTATCTATGTATGTACTATTTACCTACCTACCTACCTACCTACCTACCTACCTACCTACCTACCTAATCTTCAAAGTGAACACCGAGACCAGCACAGTGTGTTTTGGAATTAGAATACCCTCCTCTGGTTATTCATGTATTGAATATGTTGGCTTTAGTCAAAATGATGTTTGGATGTATGCATTAGGAAAGCCCCTATTAATCATTGTTTCCACAAAACTGCAATATTTTTTTCTCACCTGTCAAAAATGCTGGGAGAGTAGCTCCTTGGTACCCACTGGACCCTGTGCTTCATGTCCTGTCCGAGGAGCACCCCAGAGCATCTCCTAGCCTGACTTGGAGCTAGAAATCCAGGCATGGAGGCCACCACATTCACTAGAACAACAAGGGAAAGCAGAAGGGCAGGAAGATGGCATCTTCTAATCCAGGCAGTCCCTCTAAACAGCTCTCAGATTCTACACACCTATTCCACTTGCTGCTCATTGGCCAGAACTTGGCTACAGGGAGAGCCATAGTTAGCTATAAAGGAAATGGGGACTGTGATTCTTAAATTCTGGGCAGCAATATTCACAGCTGAATCTCAGCATTTTGTTACTAAGGAATGAGGGGAAATGGGTATTTGGGGAGATGCTACCACTGTGGTTTTGTGTTACATGCTGGGTCTTGGGGCTATAATGTAGAAAATCAAACATCTCTTTCTGTTTTTGTTATGAGCAATGGTTTCTTAATTTAGCAATCTAGCTTTATTTAGAAACCCCGTTTCTTCTGTGAAGTATCGTTGCTTTATTTGGCAATCTAGTCTGACTTTGCTTTCTTATTTCCTTCTGCCTTTCAGCTGTTTTGGAAAGAAGTAAGGCTTAGATTTCTCCATGTTAACCATGAGCGTGACGCTTTCCCCACTGAGGTCACAGGACCCGGATCCCATGGCCACTGATGCCTCGCCCATGGCCATCAACATGACCCCTACTGTGGAGCAGGGAGAAGGAGAGGGAGAAGAGGCCATGAAGGACATAGATGCTGAGCCGCAGTATGGAAAGCCACCCCCGCTGCACACAGCAGCTGACTGGAAGATCGTCCTACACTTGCCTGAGATTGAGACCTGGCTCCGGATGACCTCAGAGAGGGTCCGTGACCTCACCTACTCGGTCCAGCAGGATGCAGACAGCAAGCACGTGGACGTGCATCTAGTTCAGCTCAAGGTAAGGCAGGTTCTCTGGAAAGAGACTGAAAAAGGCCCCGGGTATCTTAAGTCTTAGTTCTGTGACTGCCAATGAGGAAGAGTCAAGGGGGAAAATAGAGTAACAGATTTGAAACCGTTATTCTTGATAGTAAACTCAGATTATTTCTCTTCTAATTTTACTACATATGCCGGTTATCTAGAGCAAAACTGGCCTTCGAGGATAGAACAGAGACACAAGGGAAGGGATGGGGCGTTTTTGTTCAACTTCACAGGAATCAGTTGTGGGAAATGAAAGGATCATATAAAAGACAACGACAGGCGTCATGAAGGCTCTCGTGGTAGAGCATCAAGCTGGGATGGGGAGCAGGTCATGTGATTGGTACCTTTGTCCGAAGCCAATGCTGTCTTTGAAGCCAGCAGTGGTTCCTACCCCAGTGGGAAGAACAATGTTCTCCTTGTTGAGTGATCTTCCATCCAAAGACACCGCATCACGTAGGAGAAAGGAGCTTTTTATAGTAACCCATCTAATGTCAGACATTTGGGAAATGTCTGTGGCTTCTGGGGACCTTGGGAAAGTGTCACAGCACAGAGAATTGGAGGTGCTAGAGAGAGTGCAATTAAACCAGGGCTCCAAAAATATAGTCTGTGACTCTTCTACCCTGTATACAGGCCTTATATAAACTTCACATTAGACGGGGTTCTGAGGAAGATTCTTTTACCTAAGCTGGCTCATCTTACGTGACATAAACACATTCTTTGCTCTGCATGCTGAAATGATTTACAGATCTAAGCACCATAGACGAAAGGTGTGTGGTTAAGAGAGAGCACATTTCTCAGTGTTTAGAGTGGATCAGGCTTAGCCTTTTCAGATTGGTGCCCCAGATCCTGTGACAGAAGCCCCAGCTGGATTCCTGCTGTTGTGATAAAGCACTGGGACCAAGGGCACCATGGGGAAGAAAGGGTCAGGTCACAGTCTGTCACTGAAGGAAGTCTGGACAAGAACTCAAGGCAAGAACCTGGAGGCAGGAGCTGAGCGAGATGCCCCAGAGGAATGCTGCTTACTGGCCTGCTCCTCATCACCTGTTCAGCCTGCTTTCTTATAGAACCCAGGACCACCAGCCCAGAGACGGTACCACCCACAATAGGCTGGGTGCTCCCCCATCAACCAGTAATTAAGAAAATGCCCTGCAGGTTTGCCAATAGCCGGATCTTATGGAGGCATTTTCTCAATTGTGATGCCCTCTTTATGTTGTGCCCAGTCTGAGCAGACCTCAAAAGACCACCAGAGAGACCGGCTCACTGAAATGCAAAAGCAAGGTTTATTGTGTGCACAATACAAGCCGGCCTCGCCCTTCTAGAAGGCAATATTTAAAGCAAAACCCAGAAAAGTTACATTAGCAGGGTGTGGGGTGTTGATTGGCTGACAGTTGTCTAGGGGTGTCCTGGTGAAAAGCGATGGGTGTGTGCGGGCAGGTGATCCTATCTTCAATGGTTGGAACATTAGGAATTTCCTTGGTCTGTTTCTGGGTGGTGCCTGGATAGTTTCAGTTTGTGGTCTTTATGGGAACCAGGTATTGCCTCAGGGTAAACTACTACTGAGACTCTATTGAGCTTGTCTTGGCTGGATCCCACATTCATTCACTTAACTCTAGATTATGTCAAACTTACAAAACCTGACCAGACACCAGATTGCTTCATCAGTGTTAAGACAGGTCAGGAAGGAGAAAGACAAGCAAGAAGGCAGGAGGGAGGAAGGAGGGAAGACAGAGAGAGGACCATGTGAGAGAGTGAACAAGTATAAGCGGGAGAACCACTGGTGGCACAGGCCTGGGGTCTTTCTCCTGCTTTCCACAGTTTTATGGGAAGACGTCACCAAGATGGCAGGGGCATGACTGGAAGCCACCTCAGCAAATGCTAGCCCCTGCTAGCGTCCTCCTGTGGCAATAGGGAGTATTGTGACTGAGTCCAGAGGAATAGTCCCTGGCCATCTTGGGGTCAGAGTAAACTGGAAGTTGGGACACTCCTTTACCTTGCTCCCTCCAGTGCTGAGCCAGTGTGTGGCTTCTGCAAGTTAATGCAGGATTGAGTTTGTAAGGAAAGTCAGCTGCTACATGGGAAGTTGGTAAATGCTAGCAGAGAATGGGAAGGGATGAACATAGCTTTAGAAGACAGTTAAAAGCACTATTAATGTTTAAATGGTCTTAAAATGCTGATTTGTCATCAACTTTATTTAATTAGACCAATAATATACACATGGAAGCTCAAATTTTAACTCAGGAATGCATATTTTTGTGCCGTGAATGTATAGTTGTATATAGCGTTTGAAGAATCGTCCCTAGAGACATCTGCTTTTCTCACTGTAGCTATCATGACACTTTCATCAGAAGCCTTCTCTTTTCTGTCTCTGCTCTATGCCAGGGTGTGCTTTATCTTCTCTGCTGAGAAAAGAACTGAAGGAGATGTAAGGTCAGCACAGTGGGCATATGATACCAGCCAATGGCTGTTCAGCAATGAGCTGGAATTGTCTTATGATACCAGCCAATGGCTGTTCAGCGATGAGCTGGAATTGTCTTATGATACCAGCCAATGGCTGTTCAGCGATGAGCTGGAATTGTCAATAGAATTCATTTTATTCTAGGAATTCTGTTAGCATTTTTCTGGGTACCTGTTTCATGAAGTCACTTAACTAAATTCTCTGTAGTGTTTTCAAGTTTGTGTGACAATGGAGCCCTTCCCCATTGAGCCCAAGCTCTAGTCAGTGTGTGTGGCCTCCACTGCCATCTGTACAAATGACTTACTTTTAAATCTCAATATGCTTAGACCATTTCCCCCTTGATTATATAATGTTTCTTTTTCCAGTGAAATTTTGAGGCTTTTAAATTTTAAAATATGTCATCTTTCTGCATTCTGCACTAATTCAAAATAACAAAGGCATCTTAGCACTGTGTCTTACTAGAAATTGATGAGGACGACCTTGTAAAGCAGCTCCCAGATGAGACTTGTGGCAAAGCAGAGGGACAGATCCAACTTGGGTAAGTTGTCCCAGCTCCACATTCACCCAGTCCCTCTCAAGTAGTGGTCATTTTCTATTGACCGCTTTCAAATCTGTGTCCCTATGAGGGCCATTCTTATTCAAACCACCACTCCACTCTCACCGCCCTCATTTCCAAGTCCTTAGGGGACATTTGACTATAAGCTCCGCATTGTGCTAATCATTATCATAAAGTTTCCACAGGGGTGTGACAGTTACTGCAAGTGAAAAAAAAAAATACTAACCTTAAGGAAAACTGACTTATACTAAATCCTTTCTCCATTATTTTTAAAACTGAACACACAACTTGCATATTTTACTTTCTACTTTCCAGATTATCCCTAGTAAGAAGTATGAGAAGCAGCTGAACCAGCTTTAGAAACTTGCCCCACCCACCTCAGGTTTGGAAATTGTGAGGCTCTAGAAAAGCAGACCAAATACCGTAAAACATGCCGAGCGGCTGCATGCACACATCTAAGTACTAAACAGGCCAAATAGGCCCCTTCTCAGGGACGATGCTATTTATATTCCCAAAGACACCGTAGCAGGGACGAGGCAAGGCTTGGACTAGCTGGAATAAGCGATGTGTGTCTAAGTAAACATAACTCTGGAAGCAACTTAACTGGGATCAATTCCTGACTTTAAATTCTCCTTTAAACCACCACCACTCATGATTTGCATCTGCATCTTTGGTTTTCAAAGTCAGAACCCTGGATACAATCTCTGTTTACAAGATGCTCTGACTGTCTGTGATGCCTGTGGCATCTGGGAATTAATCCAGACACCCACTAGCTCACCTGGGGTCCGGAGGTTGCTGGGAAAAGGCTTCTATATCCGCTGCACAGCTGGAGTTTGTACAGATGTGCCTGATCTGAAGGTGGTGGAAATCTAGGGGTGAAGGGCTCCTAGGAGAGGCTTCATGGCCATCATAGGGCCATGAGATATTTCAGTATGACAGAGAGGAAGAGATGTGGTGGGTAATGGCTTGGAGGATTCCCAGCGCTGGGACAGAGCAGCATGGGCAATAACTAGTGAGGGAAAGAGTGGATGGTTATAACCTTAACAGTGATATGTTTGTGTGTCAAATTGACAGGGGTCACTTGTGCTGGCTGGTTTTATGTCAGTCAGTTTGACACAATCTAGAGTCATCTGAAAGGAAGGAAACTCACTTAAGAAAATGCTTCCATAATATCTAGCTGTAAGGCATTTTCTTAATTAGTGATTGACGGGAGCCTTCCTATAGTGGGTGGTGCCATCCCTGGGCTGGTGGTCCTGGGTTCTATGAGAAAACAGGTTGAGCAAGCCATGTAGAGCAAGCCAGTGAGCAGCACCCCTCCATGGCCTCTGCATCAGCTCCTGCCTCCAGTTTCCTGCCCTGTTTGGGTTCCTGTCCTGACTTCCTTCAGTGATGGATTATAATGTGAAAATGTAAGCCAGATAAACTCTTTCCTCCCCAACTTGCTTTTGGTCATAGTGTTTCATCTCAGTGGCAGTAACCCTAACCAGGACACCTCACAAAGTCAGGAGAGACGAGAGTGGAGAAGGGCATACACACACAGACATTAGCCATTTTGGTCAGAATATACAACTATATATTATTTTCTTAATTTCTTAAAGAGAAAAGAAGAAAGCTTGTTCTCTCTTGTTTATTGAAGTGGAAATCATCCATGGGACCAGACAGGAGGCAGCTCACCTGTGGCCATGCGGTTACATATGAATGGCTCCTTTTGAAGCTGTGAAACTGTGTTGTCTGCCACCCACACAGCCTGCTGGAGCCACTTTGTTCCAGGGAAATGGTCTGAATGAAGAGCACTTTGCCCCCAAAGCACAGAGGGGCAGTTTCCTGCCCTCTAAAATGGATGACGTATCATGGAGCTTGGGCTCCATGGCATTGCCTTTGGAAGGCCATGGAGACTAAAGTGTCCCAGGGGACGGTGGGGCTTGATAGAGCAGTCATACAAATACCTATAAAGGTCAAATGTGGTGTAAAATTTTTAAAAAGCCCGCTGTCTTAGTGTGAGTGTACAGGTGCGTACAGGGTGACCAGGACAGGAGTGGGGTGTGAGCTGGTCACAAGGCTGCTGAAAGAGACAATGGCTGGACTTGGTGTTGAAAGGAGAAAAAAGAGCAAAAAGACCCCTTCACACACAAAGCCCGTCACACCGTTGACAACTTGGGGTGAGCAGGGAATTGGAGGCAACTGGCTTTTGTCACCCTCATCTGTCTCTTCTTGATAGGGCTGAGTGATTTCTCTTTGTGTACATGTGGATGGGAGGAGGAGGAACAGATTTGAAAGCCCCCATCTGTTCATGGCTGTTATCAGCGAGCATTTTGGGGTAAGGCGCATCATTATTTGAATAAGTCATGTTTGTCAAATGCATCATTTAGTGCAAAAGGAACACGTAAACTACAACATGAAAAGTGGTATGTTCTCTTTCTGAGGAAGAGGAAGTGGACCTGTGTCCACTGGAGTCTTAGTTCACAAGGAGAAAGCCGGTGCTTCTTACATTTCCCCTTTTGATTCAGAAACTGACTTTCTGTCAAAGCCCATGCAGCAACCATCAATAATAGTGTCAATGCACTCGGCACAAACCTTTTGAATGCTGCACCTGCTGAAGGCCTCCGTCTCTGAGATGATGAGAGCCAGGCGTTAGTGACTGGATCAAAAGACAGCTTGCAACTGTGCCCAGTTCTTCAAACAACAATAGCAAACACAGTTTTCTTTCTGTATGTGTCTCCTCTTCCTCCTCCCCAAACACCCAAGAGTACAGTGTCATTTTAAAAAATATTTTAACTACAGACCTACCTTCCTCACCTTCCAACTTCCTTCCCACATAAAGTAGAGATGCAACAGACATGGTCTCTGCAGTGTCTTCAACATCTGGACCCCGCTGGCCTGGGGCTCCTTCCACTTTTCCTTGCAGTAACCGCTGACAAGTCAGGCCCCATCAGAAATCCATGCCTTAGAGCATCCTCTCTCCCTGTGGAAGCATCAGGCTCCTCATGCTATGCCGCCTCTAGATGGCAGCTTGAAGTGCCCACTCGCGAACCCATCTTGCAGGCCCAGCTGGTGAGTCCTTCTGTGGGATTTCCCCATAATCTCTTGGGTTGTCTGCTGTAGCTCGGTCATGAACAGAGCGCTCCCTGCTCTCTCTGCAGGGAAGGACCTATTTTCCTCTTTGCAGCTGTGTCCCTCCCTTGATACAGGGCAGGGCTTTGAAATGGGATGGAAGAAAGCAATCAGTTTCCCCTGGTTATTTTCTTGATTGGAAACAAATCAATATGCTCGCACTTGTGATGGCTGAGAGAGCGTTCCTGAGCTGGAGTTAGTCCCCACTCCTGGAAATTCGAGTGTTAGGGTTTGTTTCTTTGTTCTAGACAAAGCCTCCTGTGCACTTTGCACTTCAGGGGTGTGACTTGAGGAGAAGTCCTGGCCATCAAAGTTCTGTTTGCTGTTTTAGTTGTGAATATTTAGAGGTAAATTATTATTTTTTAATCATTAAAGAACAGCCTTCTTTAGAAGATAGGAAAATATGGCAGGACATTGAAGGTTTCCTTTGCTGTGTTTCCTGCAGACCACTGTAGGGTTTGTAACCACACATACACAGCTCTTCCATTGTCATGGAAAGAACAGCTTGTTAAACATCCTTGTGGATTCCCAGATTTCCTGCATCCTCTATCCATATGTGAATTCTGATAGTTGATCCCTGAAGATGTAAATCCATTGCACTGTGGTCTTTTACAGTACAGTAGATGAGTCAAAATACATTTACTCTCTGCTCAGATGAGTGCAGAAGACATTATTCTTTGTGTGCTCTGCATTTCCTTCTCTTTTTTCTCCTCTCTGCTTTCTGGTAATCTATGAGCATCTTTTCCCGTTAGGTATAAAAATATGAAGAGTCTAGAGCTTCACTAAATAGTCTTGATTATTCCATTTTCATAAAATTACATTGTAGATTTTTTAAATGTTTGGAAAAAGTGGTTGATTTTCTTCTCAAAGCTGGTAGGCATCTGTTTTGTCTTGTTTTCTGAGGTTTTCAAAAGCCTTGGGCTTAGCTTCTCTTACACTGCTAGGGCAGCTATATATTTTTGCCTTTCACAAGACCATAAATAAGAATAAATATTTTATAGCTTATTTAATGTGGTTTTTCTAAAATTCAATACATCTTTTAAAATGCAAGCCTGTGAATATGTTGCAGGTTTCTAGGAGAAATTTATGAAAGCTTGGAGCACAAAAATGTATAAATTTGTGCACTTACTGTGTGTTTATATAATAGGGTTTTATGGTTTCTGCTTTAATGGCAGTATGTTTATCCTTCATCAGACCAAAATTCTTTTATTTGATGTGACATTTTATTAACATTTTTATAGAATAGTCAAAGATGGCCCAAAAGATTTCAAACAGGCATTGTAAAGATGTTCATATTTTTTTCTTTATATGATGACAGCAACTAGACATTACAGAATGGATTGTACTGTAACTGGGGGTTCCTTTCCCTCCTGCCAGTTCCTGAATAACCACTCTGAGGTTTAATATTAATTACAAACTCTTTGGCCGATGGCTCAAGCTTCTTACTGGCTAGCTCTACATATAAATTAACCCGTTTCTAATAATCTGTATATTGCCACGCGCCCTGCGGCTTACTGGTAATGCTCTGGCATCTTACTCTTTTGGTGGCTGTTGGCGTCTCCCAGATTCTGCCTTCTTTTTTCCTTTGTTTTTGCTTGGATTTCCTGCCTGGCTCTATTTTGACTGGCTACTAGCCAAATCAGCTTCTTTATTAACCAGTACTAAAACATTCACAGCATATACAGAGAGATCACATCATTGTATGTTTAGAGAGACATTCCTCACACCTCACTCTGAGCCAGTAGTCACACCGCTGGAGCTGCAGCTCCATCAGAAGGCCTCCCTGCCTCTGTCCTCTCTGCTCACAGTCCTCCCCACCTGTGACTTAGGACCAGTGTGATGGTCTTGATTGTGTGAATCTTCATTAGCTTTTTCCTACACCATGTTCTAATCTTCTCACACCACTCTTGAAGCTCTTTAGAGTCATGTAAACACTGCTATTTCTTTGTATAAAACTGCAAATCCTTTTTTTGTCCTTTGAATGAATGAGTTCTCACATCATCATCTTCTCATCGCCCTGTCTCCTCTTCCCACAGATGACATTGGCATATCAGGGAAACCATGACTTCTAGGTCACACTTCAGAGAATAATCACATATATTCATAAGCAGTATGAAATTAGCATGATCATTCACAGAAATGTAGGGGCTAGACGCTGGCCAGAGGAAACGGAATTTTGGTGCTATGAACTCAGAGCAAAATTTGACATTTTTAAAATAATGTAGTATTGCTATTTTAATTCCGTTTCATCTTAGGCAACAGTCTCAAGTTTCTTGTTGTTTGTGGTTTGGATTTTTATAGCTTTTTCGCAGTCCTGGGCTCCAGATCCCAGGACTTATACATGGCAGATAAGTCTTTCCCACATGGATGTATCCCAGTTACTGTAACTCAAAGTCTGTGCTGAGTTCAATCTTTTTGCAAGTCCTTCTCAATTCATCTCAAGAGCTCAGACCCTGATGTTGGAAAGGAAGAAGGTTTCAGACTCTCACACCACCCTAAACCAGTTGGCCGCCTTATTATTCACTTCTTCCCATTCTCTGTAGACCAGGGCAGCATGAGACAATGCTAACTCATGTGTTTTCCAGCTGCTGCCACTTCATCTTAGGGCTCCTCAAGGTTTTGCCGTGCGAATCAGGACACTGATCAGCTATTGACCACGTATGCTTCATTTTCCTCAAAGTGCTTTTCGATCAATTATTAGTTTTTAAACCTTTATAGTAATACCTCGCTCTCTGGAGAGAGACTTGAGGCACAGAGTGGCTTATTGACTTGCCTAAAGTCACACAGCAGGAAAGAGCTAGAACTAAAAAGCAGGTAGTTTTGTAAACAACATTTTTATTAATCATTTGAGCATTTCATAGGATGTATTTTGAGTATATTCATCCCCTTTTCACCTTTCCATTCCCTCTTCCCCAACTTTGACACTTCTTTTTCTTTCTCCATTGAGTCCTGTTAGTGTTGCCTAGCTAGCCTTGGGAGTGGCCCCTGATGTGGTGTGTGGTGGACTTACTAGGGGTCAGAGTGTTAAAGACAATGGAGTCCCTCTCTCCAGCAGCCCTCAAGTGCCAGTGACTCTCCAGTTCACGGTGGGATTTCATGTCCACGCTCCATGCTGGGATTTTGTGTGGCTGGAGCTTTGTCAGATGGCCATACTTGCTGTGAGTGCATGTGTGCACTTGTCATGATGAACTTGGAAAACATTGTCCTTCGTCATCCACCACCATGGCTCTTGCAGCCTTCCTGCCTCCTCTTCTGCAGGATCCCTGAGCCTAGGCAGTGGGGTGGGGGAAATCGTCTAACTTTGTATTCTGTTCCACAGAGGACTTAGGTGGACACCAGCATGCCCCAAGGGGAAGAGTTAGAGAGGTGGGAAGAACTCTCAGTTGCACTGTTTAGTAGACTATAGACACCGGGGGTCTTTGTGCTGTGTCTCTTATTCTGCTTGAGCATCAGAGGTGATGAACACCTCCATTCCTAGCTGTGGAGTGAGGCTATCAGTCGGAGCCTCACCTTGTAAGAACTCCACACCCTGGAGATTGGGGCAGGAGCACTCGGTCTGCGGCTAGCCCGCTGACATGGAGAGATCCTCTCTCAAAAGAAACAAAAAGCTTTCACTTCTTAGTCTGCTGTTTAGTGTCCGAATCTCCCTGGCCCTCGACAGAGACTCTATACTTAGAGATAAAGTCTTAAGAGTAAACAAGGGTGGGCAAGAGCTAACAGCAGAGGCCATTGAAAAGGCTTCTGAAATTTTACTTGTTTATTTATTTTGTGTGCATGTGTGTGTGTGAATTGGAGGGCCGCTTGTGGGAATTGGTCCTCTCCTTCTAGCCTATGGATCACAGGGCTGGAACTCAGGCTGCCAACAGTAGGTGGCAAGTGCCTCTACCAGCTGAGCATCTTACTGCCCACCCCTTTCAATGGAAGAGGAAGCTCTAGCCTAAAACAAATAAATAAAAAGGTGGGGAGACAGACAGCAATGCACCTGTACAGCCTCCTCAGCATCGGGACTGCGAGCAAGTGCCACCAGCCCTGGCGTTTGTATGTAAGTGCTGGGTTCGAACTCAGATCCTCATGCTTGTAAGGCAGACATTCTACTGAGCCATTTCTCCATCTTATTTTTCTCTTCCTTTCATCTTCTTTCTTTTCCTTCCTTTCCACCTCCCTACTTGCCCCCCACACCACCGGATACTGGGGATTGAACTCGGAGCTTGTGTTTGCCAGGGAATGGCTATGTAACTGAGGTTTCCAGTCCAAAGCTTCTTTAATTTCTGGCTCTTTAATAAAGTATTTTCTGGGCTTCATTACTAAGAACTCAGATTGGGGAAACCACAAATGAGGAAGGCAATAGTGTGACTTTTTTCTCACCTGGCTGATTATCTGGTGATGAAAACCTCTTTTGACCAGGGAAGGGCTTCGTATCTGCAAACAGAGCAGACTTGGGAAACGCTGTAACACACCAGCCCCTGACCTCTGCCCTGGCTTTGCGCAGGTCTGAACCACAGTAGCTGGTAGTTGGCTTGCCTGACTTCTCAGGACTATTTGAGGCTGGCTGCGTGTGAGAAAATGTGGTATTTTGTTGTTTCACCTATTTCGATAGAATCAAAGCCAGTAAGTAGAAAACACAAGCTTCCTAATGCCTAGGAATCCATTGCAGGAGTTGAATAATTTATTACCCTTCCAGGAAATGGGACCCTGCTTTGGGTGCTCCAGCTTCCACTTGCTGTTTCCTCCCTTTGTGCGCCTCTCTCTCGGGCCTTTTCCTGCAAAGCGAGCACAGACAAGGATGCTTTCTTGGCATGCACAGCTCTGTTTGTGGGCGTGGGGACTGGCATCTAGGAAACTTTCCAAGGTGCACAGTCACGCACGGTATGGAAACCACGAACGTAAGCCACGCCCTTGGTCCCTGCTCAGCAGCGTCTCTGCTAAAGCTGCTATGGATGAAATATCTTCTGGACGTCCTCAAGATGAAGGCCAATTATTTTCTGTTGTTCGCGATGTTCGTGCTGGTTTTTACATATTTTTACGATTATAAAGTAACACATGAAACATCTATGTCGACCTCACCATCCTTATCCAGTAGGCAGCCTCTGGCCACATGTGATTGTTTGAATTTAATTTAATTAAAGTGAACTCAAACTAACCACAAACTCAGTTCCTTAGTCACACTACTCACATTTAAGTGCAGTGCGTGTGAGCCTGGACTGGAAGCCACAGAGAACGATTTCTGTACACGCAGAGTCTCATTGTATAGAACTGGCTAATATCTTAGCTCCTCTTGCTGTACCTTCGCTCCTCGACAAGAATAAGTCACGGTCTAGTTCTATGCTATAATCTAGCTTAACTGTATTCCACTGCTTGAATAATCCTTATTTTATTTTGCTAATCTACTGATGGTGATATATATATCTATTATGTGTGTATAACTTTCCCTGTTACACAAAGAATTGTGATTATTTTGCATATTTGTCTGTTATCTGGTTTAACACAAAAGAACGACTGTGGGGATTGGGTGGAATCACGGCCTTTGAGACTCCCTATGGAGACCATGGCTTCAGAGTCATCGTTGTGATTGTAGGCACAGGCATCCTACGACGAAGGGAGACTTTCCCAGGGACACCAAGAGAAGGGGTGGCTTTTGTTTGGGCATTACAGTGGCAGAAATGGGGTGGCAGATCATCCGACTATCCTGCTCTTTCTACAAACAAGCAGGGGGGAGCCTAAAGAGGTGAGATGACTTACCAGGTAGATCTCATTACCAGCGCGTGGTGGAATCTAACGCCCTAGCCTGCTTACTCTCCCCCTGGGGTCTCCCTTTCATCACCCCACAGTTCTGAAGGATGCAGCCAGACGGTCCTGTCATCTTGAACACAAAAGTGAAGTCTGTGTTTGATAACTGACATTTATTTGGTTTATTTTTGGAATAAATACTTAGAAAGTCTCACCCAGCACTTGAAAGTCAGGCTACAAAATTCCTGCCGGTCACTTGAAATTGCTGCGGCAATCCTAGAATTTTTTTGGTACCAACTCTCTAGGCCAAAAAGCAAATCTAATCTCCTCCTTACAAATGGCGAGTCATGCAGCACTCCTTGGAAGCAGATTATTTGGCGATGCCCTTGGATGTTCAGCTAGTCTCTGAATTTTAGTCTTTATTTTAAAAATGGGAGCCCATGAGAACAGGCAGCCTCAAGTTATGCGGAAACCTTGATGGTGGCCTGTCAAACCTGCCAGATGGCCAGGCCCTCCCAGTTCTATCTGAATGTCCCTCTGAGTCCTTTCCTGAGTGACGGTGACTACTAGCCTCCTTCAGGGTCTGTTTTTTCACCAGAGATGTCTTGTTTTAATAACGTTTTCTGTTTAGTCTTTGAGAATTTCATACATGGCACATGTAGTTGCTCATATCCGTTCTCTGCTCCCCCCTCTGTAATGCCAGCCATATCCGTCCTGACTCCTCACCCCACCCCAAATTGTGTCCTCTGTTTTTCTTTTTAAAAAACCCATCTGGTCTAATTTGTGCTGCTCAAACACACACGGATGTGGGGCCTTCACTGACATGTGACTGATCTACCAGGAGTCCCACACTACAGAAAACTGAGTGTCATTCCCAAAGAAGCCATCATCTGTCAGCAGTGCCTCAGCTAGTGGTAGGCACCCCTCCCTACACAGGTCCAGGGGTTGACCTAACTGGAGGGGCGAGGGGATGAAGAAATGACAAACACAGGAGGACACATGGACACAGATGGGGAGGTCTGTGCTCTCTGATGGAGAAGCCACAGCACCCAGAAGCTCAGTGTGCTGGTTCATATAAGGGAGGCAAGGGTTATTATGCATGGCTGAGCGGGGAGGTGGGGTCTGTGGTGTACAGATGAACAAGGAGACAGGTTTAGCTAATCGTGGAAGCAGCGGTCCCTGTAGCAGAGCAGCCTTCAGGCCATAAGCATGGGGGTGGGGGGAGCTTCAGGTGGGCATTTTCTGTATATATGATCGACGTCCACACTCAGACCAGAGGAAGGTTTTGCTATCCCTCTGAACCTTGCTCAGGGAAGGCTTTGCTGCTCACATACGTCCTTTGGGGTCCTTGCAGTGACTACGTCCATGTCAGCAATGCACATTCACTCCGGACTCCACTTGCTCCCTACAGATGGGGGATTATGAGCCCCTTCCGACTCTGCTGGAGTGTCAGCTGGCTTGACCTTATATGGACCTTGTGTAGGCAGCTACAGCTACTGTGACTTCACGAATGCAGTGGTCTTGTTATGTTCAGAAGACATGGTTTCCCTCCAGTCTTCCTCAGCCTCCATCTCTCACATTCTTCCCACTCTACTTCCCCAGTGGTCCTTTAGCTTTGACGGAAGTTGGGGTGCGATCTAGATGTCCAAGATGGGACCAAGCCTGATGGAGACATTGGTTCTCTGCACTTTGACCAGTTGTGAACATTTCTTAAAGGTCCAGTAGCTACTAGAAACCGATCTCTCCAATCTTAGACATCCATTTGTTTAGCAGCTGGATGTCCTAGGAAGCAGCTGAGCTCTTAACTTTAGAATTGTCAGAACCTGTCCAGTGAATCGTGTGCTGAGAAGCAAAAGTGGGGGGACCTGATTTTCTACAGAAAACCATGGGCTTGTGAGGTTTCTGGGTGGAGAACAACTTTTTTTATGGCAGCACGTGGCTCCTGAAGCGCAGGGCTTTATTTGCACGGCAGTACTTGGCCATGTCCTTGCTGATCTTTTAAACCATAAGCAATAGAAAATGAAGGAACAGACTTGTGGTCTGTTCCACTGGACCAAAGTGGAAATATGTCACAGCAGAAATTTGATTTTTATATGACGTGAAAAGATGAAAATAACGCGTTTTGGGGGCATTTAATTTAGTAACTTGCTCTTTATTTCAGATTTATCTTTTTCTATACAGTTTTTAAAAACATAATTAGAGTTGGTGTGATGGCTCTGTGAGCAAAGGCAGTGACTGCCAAGCCTGTCTTTATTCTTGAGACCCACAGCATTTCCTCTGCTTTTCACTCAGATGCTGTTGCATGTGTGTGTGTTGCACATACACATACAGTTTTAAAAGCTCACAAAATTGGAATGACAAGTTGTTTTCCCAATATCAGTGCTTCTTTCCCATTAAATTGTTTTCTTCTATTTATTCAAAAACAGAGTGCTTCCTGGGACATTCAGTCACTAGAGAGTTTGAGGACAGGGTCCCCTGAAATACTACCCAATAGCCGTCAATCATGACTTGTTCCAAAACCCTAACACACCCCCTTGAAAATTAATTTGAAAATTAGGTCACATGATCTCTCCATCATTTTTCTTGTCCTTGAGCAAAACTGGGTCACCTTGCAATTTGTTCTTCCTGCATGCTGTTGACATGGGAGGGGAGTACACTAAGACCTGGTCGCCTTTGCCCCTTTATCTCCCTTTGATCTGCTCTGATTTATCACCTCTGCCCAATCTTCAAATTGCATAACACTTGCAACCTGTTCCGCAGTCACTTTTAAGTGAGTTGTTATTTGCATTATTTATTATCATACAATGTAAACACTACACAAAGGACTTTCCTGGCTGTCCGTCCTCTCAGAGGAAGTGGGCTGCTGCAGAAGGCCACTGGCTTAGAGCCTCCGCTGCAGAGAGCAGCAGGAGGCTTTAGTTGCTATTGTTGTTTTTATGTTTTCTTAGGGTTTTTTCCCCCCAGAGGCAAAGGTTCTTGTTTTGTTTGTTTCATTGTTCCTGGTTTTTGTTTTAAGTGATAGTTATATGCCAAGACAGGCAAATCTATATGCATTTCAGAATGGTAAAGTTGGTTAAGATTTGATAAGTGCACGCCTGTGTTTAGAACAGGATGTTGGTATCAGTAGGACCCCGGCAATCTGTCTGAATATGATTGTGATGTCTTATATGAAAAGATAACATTTGGCACAGTTTGATTTTAATTCTGATTGGCCCTATGGTGCTTTTAATTTTGTTGGTGCTATCATATTTATATGGCAAATCTTTCAAAAGAAAGGAATAAGTAAAACTATTGTCTTTATGCCACAGAGAAATGCAGTTCAATTATAAGTTCATAAACAAAATAGAAACCATATAGTAGAGAACCCTGGAATAAACACATGCTGCTATCATCATCTGGTTTCCAACGAAGGCAACACAAGCCTGTGCTGGCAAAGAGACAGTCTCCACAGAAGTGATGCTGAGGACCCTGGAAAATAAACTCTCTCCTTGCTTCACACTCCAGGAAAAATCAGCACCAAATGAGCCAAAGTCCTTAGCAAGATGTAAAGTGTGAGACATTAGGAAACGCACTCTAGGCTACAGGTGTAAGCAAGATCTTTTGGATCACTCAGAGATGACGACAAATGGACAAGCAGGACTGCATCAAATTAGAAAGCTCCGGTCAGTGAAGGAACAGCACAGGAAAGGGCCAGGATTCCAAAAGACTATTCATTTGATGAGGTCAACAGAATGCCTCACTGGGTATGACATCATGGGCTCTAACACCCTCAGAAACTGTGAGCCCCAAATTAAATGCTCGCTTTTACAAGTTGCCTTGGACTTGGTGTCTTCTCATGGCAGAAAAGTAAGACACATTTGTGTGAAGGTGTCCAGTGAGACCCATGTCAGCTAAAATACTAATTAAAAACATTTTGTTCAATGGCTGGAACAAAATACCTGTATCAAATTAAGTGCTTTGATTTTTCTGTGGGTGAAAAACAGGACTGGTCTTGACCAGAGCTGGAGAATTGGATCATGTCCATGGACTTCAAAAGTAACTCTTAATGGACTTGGGAATTCTTTAATGCTAATAATTATAAACATTTAAATCAAATAATTACCTTACTAAGAGAGGGGAATAACATGCATTAATAATAATGAATATAAAAATAATGAATGATCTCCAATTTGAGAAACTCAAATAAATAATAGCTTTCCAACTGCTTTGAGAAGTTTCACATGCCTAATGGAAACTATTTATCCTGGGTAGAGAGTCACAGGTTGGCTTTTTCTCACTGGTTTCTGGACCTATGTCATCGCTGAAGTCATCGACACAGGGAACTCTGAGCAGCGTTACACTTTCATGTCTTAAATGGAAAAGTAGAAGAGTTCTTGAATAAATTTAGTAACCCCCCCCCCCACCCCAGGCACAGTCTTTTAAACCAAAAGGTTGACCATAGTGGGAAAGCTCACCAAGGAAGTTTCCCTGTGGATACCAGATAAGAGAACCCCTGAATTAGTGTATTTAATAGAAAATTATTGTCTACGGAGTGTGGTTTGGGAAAGGTTATCTCAAAGGGGGTGGGCTTCAGTATGGCTTGGGGTTGGGGCGCTTGAAGCTCCTCTGGTAATGCTGTGTTTATCAGCATCTGGTGACGCCATGGGGACTCTGAGTCTGCCAGAGCTGCTTGGCCAGCTCCACTGTGGAGTAGAGGCAGCTCACATTGAGCTTTCTTTGAGGGGTTGGAAGTTCTTCATCCAATAGATCTGATGGAAGCATTTCCTCCCAGCGCAGTCTGCAGTGCCCTGGAGTAGGTCTTAACACAGCAAATCTGATAGGAGTGCCCCTTCCCACAGTGCAGTCTGCAGTGCACCGGAATCGAGCTAAGAACACCTTCAAGCCTCCTATGAATGTGGGACCAGCTTCAGGCTTCCATACAGCGTGGGAGGGGGAGTAGAACCACACTGAGGAATGTCTGTGTGGCCAACACCCTGGACCTGCTTCCTTTAGGCTTCGGGGCTTATGGACACCTGCTGAAGCTGCACAGACAGGGTCTGATTTCTGGGTCGTTTGTCTTTTATGTGTGGTAAACATGACATTTCCAGAGTGCTTCCGTCAACATTTGCATCTCTGTTTAGAGGCCATGAGATCTAATGATATAACTGGAACTCCACTGGCATTATGCCAAAGGGAAAAAAAGTAACCATCTTCATTTGCTGCCTGAGACATCTTGAGATCGCCTCTCCCTAGGTGGGCGAGTCTGAACTCCCATCGTGGCAACTTAGTTGCTTACTTTGCCATCCAGGGGTTCTATCAGTTTTTCTACAGTTATTTTCTAGGGACCAAAAGTTACGCTTCACTTTCCTGCCTGGTTGAGAGTTCATTGTTGTCAATGAAAATCACGGGAAAAATAAGTATAAATATGTACAGTTAACTTATTCAGGATGATATTTTAAAATATCCTGAAGCAATATTAGTGTTCAGAAGTGTTCCTCCTCTGCCTGACCCATTCCTGGTGGTGCTTGGGATCAATACCAGTATTTGCATGCTTTAGGCAAGTCCTCTACCCCTGGACTGTATTTCCATTCGGAGTCTTAAGGCTGCTTTCCTTCCCTCCTGCTCTCCTTCCTTCCTTTCTTCCTTCCTTCCTTCCCTTCCTCATCCTCCTTCTCTCCTCTCCCTCTGCCCACATAAAGCAAAGAACTAGGAGTCAGGGCTGGTGGCCCATGTCTTTTTAATTCCAGTGCTCAGGAGGCAGGAGCAGGTGAACTTCTTTAAGTTCAGGACCAGTCTGGTTTGCATAGCAAGCAAGTGCCAGGCCAGACAATGCTACACAACGAGATAGACAGACAGACAGACAGACAGACAGACAGACAGACAGATAGGAAATCAAATACAAGTAACTAAAGTTGAGAAATGGCGCAGTGGTAATGACATGTGCAGACAATAATAATGTGAGTATGATCCTTGTGTCTCATACATGGGAGGAAGGAACTGACTCCCACAAGTTGTCCTCTAACTTCTATACAGACTGTGATACGCGCACACAAGAAAGAAAGAAAGAAAGAAAGAAAGAAAGAAAGAAAGAAAGAAAGAAAGAAAGAA
>JABTXL010011977.1:1615697-1637114 GCA_025134845.1 Neodon shergylaensis | reverse complement strand
GAAAGAAAGAAAGAAAGAAAGAAAGAAAGAAAGAAAGAAAGAAAGAAGAAAGAACTTGAAAGCTGAGGAAAACTTATTTCAAACATTTCAAACAGAGTGCTTCCAGTTAAGATCTGCGTGTGTTCCTATGGGAGCTCAGATCTGTAACATTGTCTTGTAAACTTGAAGAAACTTAAACCTTAGTGCATCCATTTCTTCTTCAGTCAAGCAAGGATAGATCTGACCTTGTAAACCTCATGGACAGGAAAACGGTTACTGCTTTCTGCAGAAAGCATCAGCGTGTACTGTTTGCTACACTTGGCTTTATATGTTACTTTTTAAGGAATTTATTTCTATTACTTTCAATTTTGTGTATGAGAAAATCAATGCACATGAGCACGAGTGCCCATAGAGGCCAGAGGCAGCCAATCCCCCAGAGCATGGACTGGACTGATGCATGGGGTGATGTTTACAAAGCAGGACCTTGTATCTTCGTATCTTCACTGAGGTACCAGTATGTCTGGGCTTTGCTTACTAATAGGCTTGCTAATAACCAGAGGTCAGAGGAGCTCAGATGAAATGAGACTGGCTGAAGTTTGTTGTTCTTTCTTACCCTGTTTTGTATCTTTGAAAATTTCCATAATAAAACGGGTTTAAAATAACACTTATATAAGATTTCTCATATAATATTATATGATAGCATGAATATTATCATCAATATAGTCCATAAGTGACATTAAAGAGGCGATCATTTTGAGACCACCCCTCGAAAAAAGAAACTGTGCTGGGCACATGCCTCGAATCCCAGCACTTGGGAGGCAGAGGCAGGCGGATCTCTGTGAGTTCAAGACCAGCCTGATCTACCAGAGCTAGTTCCAGGACAGGTTCCAAAGCTACAGAGAAAACCTGTCTCAAAAAAAAAAAAAAAAAAAAAAAAAAAAACAAACAACAGAAAGAAAAAGAGGTGATCATTTGCCTCAGGGCTTGTAAGTAGGGTGTTAGAATCAAGAGTCTAGCCCATCCTCAGGTGCCGTGTCTTATCACTTTGCTCGCTTGTCTAGTCATGTTATCTTAGGATCAGACAGGGCCTCTTCCCTGGTTGGCTAACCCTTCCCAGGGCTCTGGTTTCTGGCTGTGAGTCTGGCAGCAGCAATGCTCCTCTCCACCCAGAGCCCCACTCTTCCTCCGCTCAAACCAGGACTCCCCTTCCATCACCATGAGTTAAAATGCCCTGCTTTTCTTTGCTCCTATTTCCCCCTCTCACCTTCGACTTTCTTCTTCCCAGTTGCCATTTTCCATGGTCTTCCCTCTCAATCACTAGGTGACTTTTCACTTTTATGCCGTGTTCTTGACACCATTCCCTCTTCCCCTTCTTGTTCTAAGAATGACCGATGTATCTTTCAAAGCCCTGAATTCATCAGCGGGAGCTTTCCCTGGGTGTGTGCAGAGCAGGAACTGAGATAGAAACACTCACGATTATGAGTTTTCTCTGTTTGAGAACGGCTGGAAGGAAAATCCTGGCACCTTGAATGCTAAGGACGTCAAGAAGGAATGACGTCAGAGAGCTAGTTTTATGCCCCAAGTATCCCATATGCTGTATGGAGCAGTTTAAGTTCTCATCCCTAGATGCCTCGCTCTCTATGCAGGGGATGAGGACACCGAAGCCTTCAGAGCCAATAGTCAAGCGATGCTGTCCAGGGCAGCGAAGGCTAAGTCACCTCTCTCAAGGTGCACAGCATTAGGCTGGATGATCCTTGTGGGCAGGGACCCTGCTGATCCAAGTTTAAGCCTCTGTATAGCGAGGCCATGGTGGTAAGCCGTTGTGGGATGTTAACACTTTGGTTTAGGTCCAGTGAGTAAGGGTCTCTGCTGTCACCCGTCTGTAATGCCACCATGACAGAAGGCAGCATGAAGTAGTCCTTCCTGCCTTTGGTGTCCTTAGCGGTCTTCCCACTTTCCATCTCTGTCTTTCCCAAGTACCAAATGTGTCCCCTCATGTTTTCTCCCTGTCGAGATCCTACTGTAGAAGGAGCTGCGGGCTGTGTTCCTGCCACCCGGCTCCCGGCCGCCTGGCTAGCTTATGCCCCGAAATAACAACACACAAACTGTATTCTTTTAAACACTGCTTGGCCCATTAGCTCTGTCCTCTTACTGGCTAACTCTCACATCTTGATTAACCCATTTCTATTAATGTGTGTAGCACCACGAGGTGGTGGCTTACCGGAAAGATCTTGACCTGTATCCATCTCAGAGAAGAGAGCTATTGCATCTGCTGAGGAGTCTGCCTCACTTCCCTTCTTCCCAGCATTCTGTTCTGTCTACTCCACCCACCTATGTTCTGACCTATCAGGCCAAGAAGTTTCTTTATTAATTAACCAATGAAAGCAACAGATAGATAGATGACCCTCCTCCATCATCCTATCATCAACACAACAACCTCGACAGACCCTCCAGTCCCCGAGTGCCCTGCACTCTAGGTGAGCAAAACCCTTTGCTCTAACATTCTCATATCACTTCATGAATGTTAATATTTCTAGATATTGATATCAGGCCATTGGTTGTAAAAGGCTCTTATAAAATAGGAATGGGGAGGGAGGGCTGGAGGGCTGGCTCAGCTGTTCAGAGAAAGTCCTACTCTCGTAGAGGGCTTGGGTTCAGTTCTCAACATGCACAGCTTGTAACTATAGCAGGAGAATCCAAAGCCTCTGTGCTCCATGGACAGAGCATACTCATGTACTGACATCCATGTACATGTAAATAAAATAATAAGTCTTTAATAAAAGAGAGAAGAGGAGGACGGGGACTGGGGAGATGGCTTGTCTTGCAAGCCTTATGACCAAGGTTCTTTTCCTAGAAGCCAAATCCGAAAAACCCAGATGTGGTGGTGTGCATCTATAATCCTGGAGCTCTGTGGCATGATGGGGGTGGAGATGGGAAGAATGGACAAGGGCACTTATTTGCAGAGGAGCAGCAGAGAGTCAGGAAAGGTCCTGACTCAAAACAAAAACAGCAATCAAAACAACAAAATAAAAAGGTGGAGAACCAACTCCCCCAAAGTCCTCTGGTCTCATACATGCTGTGGTATGTACATGCATGGCACACACACACACACACACACACACACACACACACACGGCAGAATTAGTCCAGATTATTCTCCTTAGGGGACTGTGTAGAACTGCCTGTTTTAAAACTCTGATGACATCACTGGTAGAGTTATTAAGTGCGCATTCCACTAGCAAATCTGCTACCTCCCCCCATTTCATTAATCCTCCCCCCCCCCACTCGCTCAACCGTGAGAACTAATGCTGCTTTGGGGAGGTGCTTTGCTGCTCCTCTGTGAGATCCTGGGTCTTGGGCCAGGAAATAATTCCTAGGCATTGTCAGATAAAGTTCCTCAGCTTGCTCTGAAGCAGGCCCCTGAATGCTGCTCTTAATCCTCAGTGGTGATTTTGTTTACGGCCTCCTTTGTGTGGCAGTATTTAAGGGACTTTGTGACACATAATCCAAGTAATTTATGAAGAATTAAAACCATACATGTATACATTGGAAACATTAATAGATTATGTGATGTTTAAACTACCAGTAGATTAATAACATTTTGCAGTAGTAAGCTTTTGAACACGTCCAGAAGTCTAATATAAACCCAAGATAGTTTCATCTTTGTAGTAAAGATCCAAACCAAAGGAAGATGCTGAACAATTGCCATTTACTTGTTCTGCAGCGCCATCTAGTGTTCATAGAGAAATGCGCTTTTAAGCCTAGTCTTCCCCTGCCTTGCTGACTGAGAATTATGTATCTAAGCAGATTATCACCCTCACCTGCCAGGCAGCATTGTTCAAGGGTGCTTCCAACTTACATAGCCGTATATCAATTTTCACAATGAATGATTATCTATTCTATTACCTAATGAGAAGAATGGGTATATGTAGCAATATTCATATGTGACATATTTTATCTCAAGGCTAGCATCTCCATTTCCCAATCAAATAGCCCAAAGGTGGTGGGACTTGCTGATTTACTTTAACATTTCTTGCCCTTACAACAAACATCTTTAAGTAACAAAGCACTAATTCTCCTGAATATTATTGTAATATTTATTATATGGCATGCCATAGTGAAAATGTCCTATTAAGTCCAGGGCTGGATTCATATAACTTCTGCAACAGATTCTTCACCAACAGAGAAAAAGCCACAATACACCAGCTGGGCCCCAACACTCAGAGCTTTGCTACCGTAAGTGGTTCCTGTACCAAAAGCTTAGACAGCCCTTGGCAGGTGTTAAGTTGTGGGGTCTCCTTACCCCACCCTGCCTACCAATTCACATGTCTCACTTAAGATTCCAGTGATCCAGATGTATATTAACCCTTGGGAAGAGCTATTCTAGAAATTTCTTCCCCTTGTGCTCATTGAACATCAGTCAACCGAGACTAAGGACTTCTATTGCAATTTTGGATTTACGGTATTTTATTCTCGGAGAAAGTTACATAACTGCCCTGTCTGACTCATGGCTCATTTTGTTGTATCATGGTGGTTGCTAAGATCCACACTACCAGTTGAACAAAGCAGGTAGAACCCTGTCTGTCTGTCTGTCTGTCGACTTCATCGCTGCAGAATCAGGAAGTTGAGAGCAACTGGCAGCCGTGCAATTTCAGGGCATGCAATCACTAAGAAAAATACTGTAAGTCTGCTGTGATAGAATCACGATCTGAACTCACGGTAGAAGGTGAGGTCTAAGTCCTCATACCTGAAGTGCAAAGGAGCACTTGGGGCAAATGGTATTAGTACGGGAGACTTCAAAGCATGGGTTTCCTTGGGTCTTAATTTTATCTTGCTCTCCTCCTCTCTTCCACCTTTAATCTACCAAGTTTACTATGAAAATCAAAATATTCGCAGCCATTTGTTTCTTTATTAGCTAATGCTCAATTGGTTCATAACTTAATACCATTCCACATTTAGCCTAATTTCCTAAGACAGTTAATCATCTAATGATTCCAGATAATAGGACAGACTTCAAAGTGCAAGGCAATCCCTTTACAGACTGGGGCCAGTTTAGAGAGTATTTGACATGAATAATTATGACAACCCAGGTTCTCACATATTACAAAATTCTTTCCTTTTCCAAAATTTGGGCTAGTACACATTTCAAGTTAAGACTCCAAGGTAATATAGTGTCAGTTCTTTCAAAACCTTCTAAGATTATGTTTTTTTCCCTTCTAAGATTATGATAAATGGATTGTCTCCATAGTCCCGAGAATTTCCTTTGTAATTAGCACACAGTTCTGCAAGCTAGGTGGATCCCATTCTCTCTTAGAGAAAGCAGAAGAGATTTGACTCAAGGCTGGCCCTGGAATCTGCTGGTGTACGGCAACACACACTGAAGCAGGATTAGACTTTCTAAACTGCAGATCACGTGCTAACCCATCTTTGGTTTGTCTTCCATGTCAGTCGAGGAAGCCTGGTTCACAGTTACGAGCTAGGACTGCTTCACAGCCCAGCGTCCCTTGTCTTCTGCGTGGATCCTCCCTGCCTTCGCTTTTAGTGTGAGCCCTGCAACACTCACTTGTTCAGCCGGGGTGGGAGGAACTCTGTGCCTCCCACTACGGCAAACGTCTTCTCTGCATAATTTGTGTTATTGGCACAGGCACCTCCGGCCAGGGCATCAGATATCTTCACGGTTTATTTTATTGCCTCTCTCATTCCTCTAGTTTTATAGAATCCTACTGACATTGTATGACACTAGACACGCTGTTACAGGACTCTAGTTGGAAGGACAGATATTACAGTGTGTTAAGAATCCTGGGCTATGACTTAGGCTAACACATTATGAACGCTAATTTGAAAAATAATTCTTCAGTACGTAAAACTTAGTAGCTTTTGTTCTTATAAGAAACGCTACATTTGAGATTTGACATTTGCCAGAGGCCCCTAGGCAGCCAGTTCTGAGGTTCTGACGTCTGCATTCTGGAGGTTTTGCTGGGGCTGAGGAATGAGTGTCTTTCAGAGTCCCAAAGCCAGATCAAGCCCACAGTGGGACTGGATCCTAGAGCAGCTACAGTAGAGGCCTGAAGTGTCTCCCTCCAGCTTTGTACCATCTCCAGGGGAGCAGCGGCTGGGTGTGGAGAGCTCTCAGGGAAGATGTGGTCATGGATTAGGCAGTGGAGGATCATCCCAAGAGGGTTCAACTGCTGAGCAGCCAGCTCCGAAAGGCTAGGGGAATACGGAATATGAGTTCTGAGCAGAATAGCCGTCTAGGCAGCGAGAAGCGTAAATACATTTGCATTTCTTACAAGTACATTCTCTGTTACTATTATTATTAAAAGGGGGCTGTACCAGGAAATACAACAGGGTCTTTAGCTATGGAACTTAATTCAGAAGAGGTACTGTGACTGGAAACTGATCTCTGTGATGCAAATGGCAGGTCCTGGCTGGGCCAAGAGGCCTTGTGTAGAACGCAGGAGAATGTGGCCGCGATTTGGCAGGGAGATGGATGGCAGCCAGGCTCTCTGAACCAACTGTCCCCTGCAGCTGTGAGACGCACACAGCCTGGCTGCCAAATGCTGGGCTCTTTTGTACTTGGGCCGAATTCAGTTCACTCCTATGGCAACTTGAGAGTCAGCCTTCACGAATATTGGTCTGGTCTGCCACCGTTTCCATCTCTTAGCAACGGGAGAGATAGAAATTACCAGCTGGGTGATTTGATACTGGGAATCTGAAGGTCATGAAAATGGGATATAATGGCTGTTTGTGTTGAAGGAGGGGGAAAAACGGGGGAAAATGATGTAATTCTGATGTGTAGAAATGTTTGGAATGCCACAGAGATTACAGAGGAAAATCCAGTTCAAACTGGACTCTGTCTCACCCTGAGTGATTAAAGTTGGGCCAAGGCACTCCTTCAAACACTCATATTTTTCTCAAATATAAAATGCCTTGGGGTTTTGGAGCTGCAGTGTAAGAAAGTGGTTTACTCTGCGTTCGTTTTCTCTGAGGCTGACTTATAGCTTTTTCACACGGACGTTTTGCAAGAATGATTTCAGAGTAACAAAGATGGCAGGTTAGGATTACATTGCACTTGGTACAGGACCGGGGGTGAGGATGGGGGAGGGGTGGGATGAGGGTTGGATCTTAGACACAACAAGATCTGCTTCCTGGAGGTTCTTGCTGTCTCCAGGATGCGCATGTGTGCATCCACTCATAAAGGATCTGCATGGTGGGAAACTAGAAAAGACAAAGTAGAAACTAAAGGAAATTCTTGATAACAAGTTGTTGTCCTTTGTCTCTGGGCCCAGGGCGGAGGTCATCTAGTTTTCAAACCGGAAAAGCCAGAAAAATGTAATGTTTGTTCCTGGAATGAGTCAAGTTGGCATAACTTAGTGACAATTCCAAAGCAGAGAGAGGAACAGGGAAGAAGGGCGTGATGGTTTCCATTGCTCTCTGCGTTCCTCTAGATTCATGATCCAGGTGTTTCCCAGCTGTTTAGTAAACCTGTCCCGACAAGATGCATTTGAAGGGGTGTGAACTACAGCACAGAGAACTGGAAATCCAGTGTTTTGCATGACAGGTAGCTGCCTGGTATTGTTCTCGGGATAGCTTGTGTACCTATTGCACAGGCGGCTTTCCCGCTGGCACAGTAGGAAACAGGCAGAACGCCCTGGTCGCCTTGTCTTGGATACTGGTTGGACCTCCTTGGCACAGTCTTACACAATTGGATTGTCGATCTCATGCAGACAAGAAGGGAGCTCTATCTTATCCATCAGTGCTAAAATGGTTTAATTTCCCCCATATGAAGTGGTTTAGCGATACAGCTTTAACGAGGCGAAGTTAAAACACTCACCAACAAAAAATAAATCTTTTTATTCATCCACCATTTTGTATCCCCAGCCCTCCAATGACCACATCATCCAACTTAAAACAGATGAAGATGAATTATATGAAATCGGTGTTTGTGTAGGTCAGAGACAGCCACACGCTGGTTAAACCATGTGTATAAACAAACAAGTCCTCTGATACGAAAACACTGCCCTACGAATACTTCCATTAGGATTCTCCGAGAAGAGAAGGTTTCATGGTAAACAGAGCGAGGGATTGTTTTGCAATCAAACTAAATCCAAGGTGTGTCTACCTTCTGGTGCACAGACAAAAGGAACAGGAGCGGCATCTTGCCGAACACAAGAACACCTGCCATCCTTGGTAGGTTACGTCGAGGTCATTGAATCTTGCCTTGATTTTTAAACTTCTCTTTGACGTTCTACAGCCCCTGTTTTTCAAAATGATTCTGATTCTGAATCTTTGCTGTGAAGAATGGGAAATGCACCAATTACGGCAGCAGCAGCAGCAGCAGCGCAGGTGAAAGCCTTAACCTTTTGTTCATTTGGACAAGAGGTATACACTTGATAATTCTCACAGACCTGTGACAGCCATTCTTAACTGTCTACTTTTGTTTGAGACACAGGAAGTACACGTCTCTCACGTTTCTGTCTGGAGGTGAAGACACAAAACTGCAGCTGAAGAGTGCATTACAAAGGAGAGGGCAGCCCGGTGTAGAGTCTTACTCTTTACCTTGTTTATGGCTTTGTAATAGTCATGGCAAACCTTCGCTCGACATTTATCACAGGGCAAGTGCCCGGGCTGCACTAGATCAAGTGGTTGGTTCATTCTCCACGATGTGGGTGCTGGTTCGAACTCCCTAACAAATGGAGCATCTGAAGAGTGGTTCTCCCATGGAACCAAGGTAGTTAACGTTAACTGAACTTCAGCTCGCCCTCAGAGTCCGTCTCCTTAATAACTGCTGTGTTCGGCCTTCCTATCGACGGCATTTGACCAGGCGTCCCTTTGCCCATCATGTCTAGTGATGCATTTGGGGTCAGTTCTTGTGTTGAAGGTGGCATTGGGGCCGGGTGTTTTGCAGGACCGGTGACAGGGGGAATATTGACAGTTCAGCGAAGAGCAGGGAGAAGCAGCAGCTCATGACCTTTGAGGTGAAGGAGACAGGACTGCTGTATGTGGCCGGCCCACTTCTCTGCCCTCGTACATCTCAGCCTGCTGGGCAGACCTGCAGGCAGGCACAAGTCACAGTCTGTCTTAAAAAATAAAATTTAGTGTGTGTGTGGTGTGTGTGTGCCTGTGTGTGTGTGGTGTGTGCCTCTGTGTATGTGGTGTGTGTGTGTGCCTGTGTGTGTGTGGTGTGTGTGCGTTTGTGTGTGTGTGGTGTGTGCCTCTGTGTATGTGGTGTGTGTGCGTGTTTGTGTGTGTGTGTGTTTGTGGTGTGTGTTGTATGCTGTATGTAGTATGTAGATAAGTGCATCTGTGTGCACGTTCTTGGAAGTCAAAGGATGCCTGTCTTCTAGTGTCTTCCTGATTTCAGACAGGAGCTCTTACTGAACCTGAAGCTGACCAATGAGCCCCAGAAATCCTCCTGTTTCCATGTCCCCAGTCCCCAGTTCTGAGGCTATCCATACATAATAGCCATGCCTGACTTTATGGGGGCTGGGTATCTGAAATTCAATATCTATCGTATACAGCAAACACTTTTACCCATGAGCCATTTCTCGTCCCTGATCTCTCTCTCTTTTACTTTTAAAAAATATTTATTTTTATTTTAGAAGTGTTGCACCTGCATGTATGTGCATGCCCTGTGTGCGTGCCTGGTACCATCGGAAACTAGATGAGGATGATGCTTGATCCCCTGGGACTAGAGTTACAGATGGTTGTAAGCCACCATGTGGCTGCTGCAAACTAAACCCAGGTCCCCTGCAAGAGCAGCCTGTGCTCCAAACCATTGCACCATCTCTCCATCACCATTCATCTCTTTCTAACATCTGTACAATTGTTTTATGCTCACAGTGACAAACAATGCTTACACTTTATAAGAATTTAAGACTGTGCATTTCCTGCTTTTATGCAGAAACGAGTGTATGGTATAGCATCCTTCAATACATTTCTATGATGTATTTTCACTGCTTTTTGACTTTGTGGTTAAAAAAAAAAACTAATGAAAATTCTGACCTCGTATGTTTGCTGTTCCCATAGCAACCTTCCAGAGGATTATCTACACCAGATTATCTCCTGGGAAGGAGAGTGGCTGGCTAGAAGCGCTTCCTTGGGGGTTGAGAGGCAGGAGAGAGATGCACAGGGTCTTTTATTCAGGTGCCTTCAAAGCCACACTACTTAGACAAGAAAAAACAGCAAAGGAAAGGCTAGAAAATGTCTAAGTAACTTCCCTTGTATAATATACTCTTGAGGGTGTATTGGCTTGACAAGCAATCCAAATGCTGACTGTTAGCCTGATTTCCCACACATACACTTTTATCTTACTGCATTCCACCTTCTTCAGATGAAGATTAAGATCCTTATATCGGGGGCTCCAGGCTGAAGATCTTTCTAAATCGCCAGAGTTAAAGATAAGAGATAAAACCCCGTAAGTGGAAGCTCAAGAAGATGAAAACCATGAGTGGCATTCACGGTTCTCCCAAGAAGTAGCTGAGGCTGGAGGACTGAGGCTGAGCTCTGAGGCACTGTGGCTTCCTTATGGATATGATGTCCACCTGACAAACTATCTAATGCCACAGTTTCCCGATGAGTGTTGTATCACAAGCCTGCAAAAATGCCGTCCTCCTCACTGACCTGGTACACCTCCTGCACTAGAGTTAGCCAGATCTTTTCAAGCAGTTTTTTTTTTTAAATATAGATGTTGCTACAACTGAGAAGCATCATAGAGCAGTAGTTAGGGGCATTGATTCTTAGAGTATGTATTGTATGTATTATGTATATGATGGAACTTATAGACTGAATCTCTCTACATAATGTTCATATATCCAAAATGAGTTCATATTTACATATATGAACTATACATCTAAAATTCACATATGTAACAAGTCCTTACACACACACGGGGGGGGGGGATTGCTAGGATGTTTATTAGAACGGCTTACAGGCTGTGGTCCAGCTCATCCAACGTTGGTTGCCTATGAAGGGAAGGTCCAAGAGTTCAGCTGCTCAGTCTACAAGGGTGTCTCGGCTGGTCTTCAGCACGTGCTGAAATCACGAAGAAGTAGAAGCGATGGACTTGCTAGCGAGAGTGGGAACAAGTAGGCAAAGGGAGTGAGTGTTGTTTATTGTTGGTGCAGCAGCTGCCCCTGAATCTACTGCTGTTCCTGCTACTGACTGTGGCCCTGCAATTCTTACCCTGTTGCTGCTCAGGCTGAGGTCTGGCAGGATCCTGCTTCCTACAAGAACCACCTCTGCCTCTGAAGCCAAATGCAGTTTTTAACTAAATCTCTATCATTCTTTTGACCTGTAGAGACTTGGGAGTCAGATACTAGGGTGAAAACTTGCTGTCTCACGGAGGGCAGGAGGTGGGACCTTCTTTCTTAGCCAGTGACCCGGAAAGAGACCCACGTCCTTTACCTAGGCTGCTAGCAGAAGGTGTGGCCCAAAATAAAGCTGAATCTTCCCACCTCAGAAGAGCTATATTAAAGGTGGTTTCCCACCTCAAAGATCCAGATTAGAAGCGGGTCTTCCCACTTCAAATGATTTAATTAAGAAAAAGCTCCTTCACAGGTGTACCCAGTCATTTGGGTTTTAGTGAATCCCAGATGTGGTCAAACTGACAACGAGGAATAGCCATCACAGGGAAGATGGCTTGGTCAGGGAAGTGCCTGCAGCACAAGCGTGGGACCTGAGTTAGCAACTCCAGCACCCTTTGAGCTACTGTAGGCACAGTGTCTCTAGCTCCAGCACCGGAGACACTGAAGCTCATCAGTCAGCCAGTCCACCTGAATTAATGAACCCCAAGTTATTGAGACATCCTGTCTCAACACATCAGGTGGAGAGGGATTGGAAAAGGCGTTCAATATCAACCTCTGTCTCAGTCTCTGTCTCTCTCTGTCTCTCTCTGTCTCTCTCTGTCTCTCTCTCTCTCTCACACACACACACACACACACACTCACATACATCACTAGTATTGCTTCCTCCTGATAACAAGAATAATATATATTCCTCTAAAATCATGGGAAACATCATCTGTAACCCACTAGCACTACCTTGCCATTTTGGTGAATTTCTAATATACTAGTTCTCATTTATATGCATGAACTTCTCATGATTCTTGTGCTTATGAAGTCTCTGGGAAGCTTATGATGGAGCTCTGTCATGGTCTACATATCAATCCTGAATATCTGAGGGTGGAGCCATAGTTAGAACTGTCACCTAAGAAGACCACAAGATTCCTGTCTTCTCAGTTGTGGAAGAAGGTGCCACATAGGAGTGAGAGAGTGTGCCCTCAACATACACCGCATCTGATAGTGTCTTGTTTTCCCAGCCTCTTGAACTGTGAGAAATACATTTGGTTGTGTATGGACAACCCAGTTTATGAATGACAGCCCAAGTGAAGATGTATGCTTTAAGACTGGTACCAAGAAATGGGCATGTTGCTATAGCAACTGAGAATGTGAAAAAGGGGTTGGAACCGAGCGATGACTAGAGACTGGAACCGTTTTGTGGTGCGGGTAGAAAAGCTAAGTTCCCTCTGTAGACTGTCAGGGTGCTCCTGGTGACAGCTGAAGGAGAGGAGGAGTTAGTGGAGAAAGCCTCACGCTTGCCAAAGAACACGTAGGTGGCTTGGCATAGAATAGTGGTGGAGTGTGGGTGGTACAGGCCATCTTACTGAAATCTGAGAAATAAATGAGAAAGACGCCCTTGGGCAACAGAGGAAAGGCCAGCGATACGGTTCTTGGCCAAATTGCATCTGTGTCCTGGCATTCTGTGGAAGGTAGAAAATGTGAGTAATGAACTCAGAGCCGTCTAAACCGTGCAGGAAGAGCCTGCTTAGCGAAATGCTGGAAAAAGAATCTATTTCAGGAAGGCATTAATAATAAAAAGGAAAGTACAACTTAAAAATTTGAACTGGGGAACAATAAGAAGACCTGTTTGGGGAGAACAGGACTGGTGAAGTGGTCATTTGATGAGGAAGTTACTATGGATGGCTTTTTAAAGAGATGCCAGATGATACCCATTAGGGCAGCTGGGTAGAAGCCATCTAACCCAGGATCTGTAACTTCCAAAATGGAGAGAATGCATTTCTGCCATTTACAAGCTACTGAGCAATGGCGTTTTGCTACAGTAACCCACCCAGACTTAAAGTCTCTGTCACCTTTATTGTCCCCATACTGGAGTCGAGATGGCTTGAGTCCTTTGAAGCAGGATGAGGATTGGTGATGCACCTTGAACTGCAAGGGGATAAAAGAGTGTTTCTGTAAATGAAAGGGAGCTGGGCTTTGGGCTTACATCTCTTAAAGTTTTGCTTTGGAGATGCGTGATAAAATTTGTAGTCTGTTTTCTTCATTTATTTCTAGAGATTTATTTGTCCATTTTATGGGTATGAGTGTTTGGCCTGCATGTTTGTGTTCCTGGTGCTTCTGGGGGCCAACAGAAGCCTCTGGATCCCCTAGAACTGGAGTTGCAGACAGTTGCGAGCCACCATGTGGTGCCAGGGATCAAACCCAGATCTGTCAGAAGGGCAGGCGGTGATGCTGTCTTAGCCACTCAGCCCTAGCTCCAGCCTCACTAATTTGTTTTCCAGGTTGAACAAATAATAAGGAGCTTTCTGGGCGAGGGAGAAACAGGGGTGCTATGTCAGCTCTCTAAGGAGACACAGCATGCTATCTTTGGAGAAGACTGGAAAATTGGTGCTCTAAATAAGAGAAAGGAGTTCATAGCCGATGTAAACAGTAGATTCTCCTATATGGTCTCTTGCACTCATGAAAGATCTGTGGTTAGCCCCGAAGACATGACCGACACAGCAGCATAGTCGCGGGTTTGCCTTCTTCAGCATCTGAGCCTAGTTGCGGTGAAGGTGCCCATTCATGGTCACACTGTCTAGTGTGTTTCTCCCCGTGGTTTGAAGACATTGGTATAAAGTGACTCACGGAGCTATCTTGAGAGAAGAAAGCCATTTTGCGATTTAGTACTAATCCAAGTGGAGCCAAGAGGTTTGTAGATGCCGGAGATTTTTAAGTGTTTTTTTTTCTTTTCTCATCATTAGTTTGAATTTAGATTGCACTGGAATAGACAGGTTTTGGTATTTAAAATAGCTAGAGGACAACTCCCAGCGACTGAGCTTAATCTGCTGATCTACCCGTCAGCTCAGGTTGGTCTCTGTACTCTCCCCCATCTCCCAATACCATCCGCACAGGCCTGAAAGTGCTTCCGGCCAGGAAGGATCTATGTGGTTTCTTCAGTTGCTTCAGTGCAGGGAATTATGCATATGTAAAGTTCCATCTCTGATAAAGGTATCTTAAAATATGCTGTATTTCTTTATGATGAAAAGATTGTAAAATTAATAGTCAACATTTTTCTCTATTCTGTAGTGAGAACTTCTATTGAGCATTTAATGTATAGTCATTTAGTCTTTTGGTCTCTGGTCACATTCTTACTGATACAACCTTTAAAGATGCACATTGCTATCCCATGACCAACTGTCTGCCATCACAAAATACTTTGGAGTCTACATGAAAAGATTGAGTTTTATGTTCAGTTGTGTATTTTGATTGGTTGATGATGAGATAACATGTTCAAGGAATCAGAATTCTTAAGGAGGCAAGCAGAATGGTATTTGGAAAGATGTCTTGCCCATTTCTCCTAACACACAGTCCCCTCTCCAGGGGCAAATCTTACTGTCAGTCTTCCCCGAGAGGGAACACAGCTAGCATCAGTGAAGGCATCTGTGCCCCTCGGCACAGAAGCAAGCTGCAGCAGGCTGAGCCTACAGGAGGAGCAAGCTTCCTAGTTATCGGGAATATTGTCGTTTTACAGCCATTGTCCCCACAAAAGAGCCTCTAGCTACTGACTCTGCTCCTCCAACTTCTGATGATCTTGCCGAATCTCAGTGTTCACGCTATACCGAAAAACACATCATCTTAGAGGATTGTAGCATTCTTCAGTCCATCTGGTTTTGTGTTTAAGATAATTATAGTTATATAAGAGATATATATATATATATATATATATATATATATATATATATATATATATCTTTGTGTATCTGGCTTCTTTTGCTCAAATGTTTATGGCTTATAAAGTTTATCAAATGCTTTCCCTCCTGAACATAATGAGGGCATGTGATTAATCATTTTTTCAAATATGAAGCCAATTTTGTTTCCCAGAATCAATCTATCTATTTGTGTATATGTGAGTGTGCTTGTGTGTGTGCTTTTATGTGTGTGCAAGTGTGTATGTGCACACCCGCACATACATGAACTAAGCTGTCCTTAGTGTGGTAGCTGGTGTCTAGTAAGCTAGTCTGCCATAATGGAAGTAAAACTAAAAACAAAAACAAAAACAAAACAAAACAAAAACCCCACCACAATGGGAAGCTGTCCGACTGTTAGAACGCCATAGAATTGTCAGACAATAAGTATTGCTTAGTGTCCATGCCTCTGGGAGGAGCAAATGACCTCAAATCCTATCGTCCATCTTGCTGGAGCGCCCGTAGAAAGCATCCTTCCCTAATTGCTTCGTGCCTCCCGCCAGATCCTTCCTTCTGGGGTCACCCAGTTACTCATGACGGGAAATGAGGAACTCTCTTCACAGCTTCTCTGCTTTCCCACACCAGATCCTGTAGTTCCTGAATCATGCCTTTTGTTGTTGCCTGCTTGGCTTTTATTTTACTTTATTTTATTTCTTTAAATATGTTTGTTCACTTAGTTTCAGCCCCACTGCTTTTGCTTGGGTCATAAACTGCACTGAAGAGACTCCCACTCCTACTCTGTCTAAACAAGGAAAGGTCCTTCTGAAATATGAGTCTGGCCCGAGTCTTTAGCGCCTTGTTTAAGCCTATCAACAGCTCTCTGGAACTCACTGGATAGAGCTGTGTATATTGTACACATCCTTTTGTGGCACGTTCTGTAGCCTGACAATTTGTGCTATGGGTATTAAGAGATCTATCTCTCTTTGCTCAGGGGCTGCCTCTTTTTGACTTGTGACTCTAGGAAAGACTGACCTTTTTAGATTTATTTCCTCTATAATAAGAGGAAGCTGAGTCAGAATATTTCCAGTTCCAGGGACTTTGGGATTCTGAACCATTTTCTTAAAACATATTATGTATCCTTGTAAGAGCTAGGTTGTGAGCATCATACAGAGTGATCTGGTTCTAGCTGATTTCTATTGCTATGATAAAACACTCTGATCAAAAGTTGCTTACGGAGGGAAGGGGCTTATTTACACTCACAACTCAGATTAGGGTTCTGCATTGTGCCAAGTCAGGGCAGGAGCTCTAAGTCAGGCATTCTTGCTCTTCCATGCAGCTTTATCTCCAGCCAAGGAACCCTTTTTGCAGCCCACAAGTAGATAGGAGCCGGCCTCTACTCTGCCAGCCTTCTTACAGAGCTCAGAACTGCCTGCTGGAAGGGGGCTGCTCTCTCTCCTCTCCGATGTACAGGTCTCCCACTGTACTGCTTCTTCCCCCAGTGCTTTCCTGCCAGTCCACGTGGCTCTTTATGAGGTTGACACACTGTCGCTTTGCTACTTTGTCACTAAGTGGGCAGCTTAGCTTTTGGAACTTGATCCCTATTTCTCTATTACCTGGCATCCCTGCCTTCTGAGTTAGATGGTGCGGTTTCTGCTTCCTGTTCTTGGGTCTCAGCAGGTAACAATGCGCCCCCAGAATGGCCTTGCACTCACTCAGCTGCTCATCTCTAAGACAAGGTGCTTTTCATTTTCAAAATTCTGAGACCTGAATAAAGAGCTTATAGATGAATACAGTGAACATTGAACTTATTAATTTATATTTAAATAAACACATATGTTTTATATTGAATGCTAGCCAAGAAATTGAATTCTCTTAAAATGGAATTCTCTTTATAAGAGATCTTGAAAGTAATAGGCTTCTATTTAACATCACTAAGCACCCGCTTTTAAACAGATGCACGTGGGCATGTGCACACGCACACACACACACACACACACACACACACACACACACTCTGAGCATTTGTAACTTGAACTGTTAAAATATAAACTATTCCAAAACCTGAAACTTTTTGAGTGCCAATATTTTCTCAGAAGTGGAAAATCCAACACCTGACCTCATGAGTTGTTTGCAATAAAAACACAGGTATGGTAAAAATAACATATATGATTACCTTTAAGCTACGTACACAAGATGTTCGGGAAACAGATAAATTTTGTGTTCAGATTTGTGTCCCTTCCCAAAGATATCTTATTATGCACATATAAATATTCTAAAATCCCAAAGACTCTGCAAACTAACCAGCTTTTAGTCCTGGATAATGAAAACTCAATCTACATAAATATTTTGGGTATGGAAGACTTATGGAAAATTATATTTGGACGTTTCTTAGATTCCAGGAGGAATATGTAACTTCTCAACTCTGCAGAGCCTTTTCCAGACTGATCTTAATACTTGGCTCTGGTTAGAAAATCTCTCTCTTGACTTTGCCATCTTTTTTTTTTCCTTTTGAACTAGCAAGAGCTGACAGCTATTTAAAAAAAATTGTACATGTCCTGTTTGCTCCTGCCAGGGTGCTAAGTGACCTTGACCACAGAGCTGAAGTTCTTAAGAGTGTGCGCGCTCTCTCTCTCCCCGCCCCCCTCTCTCTCCCTCTCCCTCTCTCTCCTCTCCTCTTTTCTCCCTCCCCCTTCCCTTCCCTTCTCCTCTCTTCTTTCTCTCTCTGGCTCTTCCTCCCCCTCTCTCTTCTCCCCCCTCTCCTCTCTCTTCCTTTCTCTATCCCCTCCCTCTCTCACCCTTTCTCTCATTATTAGTTTGAATTTAGCTCACACTGTGATAGACAAGCTTTGGAATTTAAACACTAGAGGAGATACTCCCAGCGACTGAGCTCAATACACTCAGTCAGCTCAGGTTGGTCCTCCTTACTCTCCCCCATCTCCCAATACCATCCGCACAGGCCTGAAAGTGCTTCTGGCCAGGAAGGATCTATGTGGTTTTCCAGTTGTTACAATGCAGGGAATTATGCATATTTAAGGGTCCATCTATGATAAAGGTATCTTAAAATATGCTGTATTTCTTTCTGATAGAAAAATTGAAAAAATCATGTCAAGCAACAGTTTTTCCACATTCTGTAATGAGAACTTTTATTGACCATTTAGTGTACAGTCATATAGATAGGAGGTAAAGAGACCATTGAGATGTGAGATAATTTGCCACAAACTTGCTATCAAGTAGAGGGGAAGTGATAAAAAAAATAGCGATTAAGATATGTTCTAACCATCTAGATATCTTTACTCCTTTTAGAGAGAATTTTTTTCCTTTTTTTCTTATTTTTGAAAGATTTTCAAATAATTCAGAAGTTAAAGGGTCACCATTAGCTGTGGCCTTCCACGTTATGAAATGGCTTTGACCTATCGACCTTATGGGTGGCCGGGAAGACACAAATGGAAGAATTTCAACCTGTGGGACACAAGAGCAACTTGGAGGGAAGGTGGCTCTGTCAGGAGGGAGTAAAATGAAGAAGGCTTTGGGGTTGGGGTCAGTGGAATCTTATTGTCAGGCCTGAGAGACGATACATAGCCAGTCTGGACGGGTGACCTGGGAACAGGCTCCAAGTGAGTGGCATTTGTACTAAAGCTTTGTTATGCCTTGGGCTTATTTGCTTCTGCCAAAGGTATTCTTTGAATTTATAATGTATTTTATAACATACTCCGTGTGGCATCTGTTGGCCACTTCAGGACCTACTGGTCACCTAGAACTAGTAGCAGGTTAGATGGAATTCACTCTTTAACTCCAAAGTAGAGATTCTGTAGCACGCTAGAGCTCGTCCCCAGCAAACATCTATTATCACCTTCTAGGGACCCAGCACCACTTTAATGCATCCCTGCACAAACAAGCTGGACATAGCCAGTGCCAGCTAGGGTTGTCTGTTCCGAGTGTGGGCTACGCGGAGAAGACACCGTTGAGATCAGCAACAGAGCCCGGGCTCACAGACTAGGCATTCTGGCAGGCAGGGAGAGGTAACTGTTGGGGTAACCTGGGAGAACAGGAGCTAGGGAGAGGATGTTCTCTTTTGGGGGGCAGGTACTGGGATGAATCAGGACCAGCTGTTGTTTAAGCTTCTGTGACAGAGAGGCTGACTGGTCCTCAGCAGATCTCCAGTCAGGGGAATTCTAACTTCTGCTTCCTCCTCGGAAGCAGTCCCTCTCTCCTGGAGTCTGGTGTTTGAGGAAGCTGGAAGTGTCGCTGCCAGGGACGGGCACCGGTAAGGGGGCACCATACACTTTCCTTCCACTGTCTTTTACTTATTTCCTTTCCTCGGATCCACATTTAGAAGCCATCATCCTAGCCAGTAGGTGGGGTAGTTTATTACAAATACCTTGCCGAGGAACTGTCAAAATATAGCAGCTAATTCTTCTAATTGTAGAACTTTTATATTTCTGGCTGTCTCTGGAGGGAGTGGGTGATCTTGAGAAGGTTCTGGATGGTTTCTTTGTCCTGAGACTCCTGTGCAGCAGAGCCCTCTCTGAGGAATACTGCCAGCCAAAGTTTAAAACCACTTCTTCAAACAGCTGTCCGAGACACTCACATGGTTCTCCCGGATTCTGGGCTCTGACAGTGCAGGCTGTCCACAAACCTGTGACTGCTGTCTGCCTCACGGGCTGAGCTCCTGTGGACATTTAGAGATGTGGATTATCTTCCTGCTTCTCCTGGACTGAAAACGGCCCTCACTGGCGTGCAGAAGACACGCTGCACAACGGCAAACTCCTCACACGAGCTTCTAGTGTAACCAGGCAACTGACACACTAGACAGCCTTTGCCATTGGCCCGCATTCTCAGGGAGCTTAGGTCAGCACCTAAAATAACCCTGCTAATAGTGAGGGGCACACGTGGAAAGAAATTCCAGTTCGCAGTCTGGGAGCCGAGCGACCGAGCATTTGAAACCTCACTGTCATCCCACTGCACTTCAAGCCTCTCGTTAGTTAGGCCCGCGGCTCTTGACGTGTTCAAGGAAGGAAGGAGGGAAGGAAAGTCGTGCATGCGTGTTAGATTCTTGTGAAAACTGGGTAACCAGTGCCAGATAGTTGAAAACTGGACCGACTTGAGTTACAAGATCTGGGCTTTCTCTGTGTTGCGTCCAGTCTGTTGGATGGTGGCATAATTGACAGAAGTGGATGGCTTGGCCAAGGGACATGAAGCCACAGTAGCCCGGTTAGGACACGGCCACACTCCGGACCTCTTCATTCAGGTAGGCTGTTGGTTATGGGGAACTCTTTATAAAGGCAGAGGTCATTAAACCAAGCAGTAGCACTGGAGTCTCTCTTCTCTCTCTCTCTCTCTCTCTCTCTCTCTCTCTCTCTCTCTCTCTCATACACACACATACACACACACACTCACAGAGGCATTGGTGGGCTTTGTATTCCACTGCCTAGCTTAGGCAGTGTGTGCTGAAAAAAGTCTTCATAGTGTTAAGTCTGTTCAGATTCTAGAAGGTAAGGGAGGCGAGTGGTTTCTCCAGCTATGATAAGTCCTTCTGAAGGCCAGCCACCCCCTCCTATTGCATTTCCCTTATTCTAGTTGCAAAAGATGGGTTTTGACATGTGTGATAGCAACGGGAAAGTGTTAGTCCTCTCCATTTCAGAGCAAATGGCTTTTCTATCTTAAGAATAAATGGTCCACGCTGTATTTCCAGACTGATGAAAATAAGCACCGTGCTTTCCCTACTGTTTGCCCTGAAGTGTAGCATACAACCTGGTCTGCTTACCCTGTGCTGAGCTGCCTCCTAAAGTCATGAAAACACGTATATAAATACTGTCAATGATAGGTTGGCGCTTTTGACTGAGCATTTTAATTCAGCATTTATTTCGATTTATACATATACCTCACATCAGATGTATAAATGTGTATTACTGAAAATATAGAACCAGCCGGTTTTATAAGTAGAATGATTTACCATATACACGGAGCGGACAGCTGATCACTTTTCTGGAGCCTGTGCAAAGTAATCAGGAGTCTTTGTTTGTCTGAGATAGGGTTTCCCGTGGCCCAAATTGGCCTCAGACTCTTTCTGCAGCTGATGATGACCTTGAACTCCTGGTCCTCTTGGGTGGTTCAGCCTAATTGTTCAATAGACAGTAATTCATTTGGTGAAAGGCTAGTCTTTAGCCTGCCTTAACCCTTAGCACTTAAACAGCAAGAGTGAAGTATTCTTGGAATTAAAGTGTGGGGGTCACAGTTAAAAATGGGGCCTTTAGCAGCTGTTTCTGTAGGCAGATTGCCTAGGGAGGGGGTGGGACCTTTCTAGTTTATTTCAACTTTAAATTTTGTGCTTATGTATGTATATATCTGTATGTATATATCTGTATGTATATATCTGTATGTATATATGTATATGTATGTATATGTATGTATATGTATGTATATATGTGTATATATGTATGTATATATGTATGTATATATGTATGTATATATGT
>JABTXL010011977.1:1537154-1606675 GCA_025134845.1 Neodon shergylaensis | reverse complement strand
CTTCCTTCCTTCCTTCCTTCCTTCCTTCCTTCCTTCCTTCCTTCCTTCCTTCCTTCCTTCCTTTTTTACCCTACAGGTCCTTTGCATATATATCATGGCTTCTGGTTTTGTGTTTTTGAGAGATTTCCTGAGTGTGTGAATGAGTCTGTCTCTATCTGTATCTGACTTGTGTGCCCTTTTTTGAGTTCCTTTTTTTCTGCCTTTTTTCTGTTCTATTCCAGTATTTTTTTATTATATCATGCTATTATCTCTTGTTCGTTTTCTAATGAGATACAGAAAAGTGTGGATGGAAGAGAAATTGAAGAACTGGGAGAAGTGGAAGGAGGGAAAATCACAATCAGGATATATTATATGAAAAAATGTATTTTCAATAAAGGAAAAACTATAACCAAACCCAGAGGTGTGGAGGATAGCTTAGGTGACAGCAATGGCATGAGCAAAAGGAAGAACCAGGGTGAGTTACATTTGTCTCCAGGACAATGTGAAAAGTTTCCCCTGAACTGGGGATCTGGGTGAAGGTGGGTATCTATAATAGGAAGTACCCAGTGGAGTCTAATGGGCAGACCTGGTCTGCAAGCCTGGAGATCTGGCTTCTGCCCTAATCAGCTTCATGCTCACAAGAAGACATTAAACATACTGGGCAACAGTTACCTGAGGTGGGATGCCACTTTCAGATAAAAAAAACTGTAAGGTAGCTCCTTATTTTATTTGATTCTCTTATGGTGGTCCTTGATAAACTAGAATAAGGATTTTGACTACATCCTCCTACTACAGGAACTTAAAATATGTTCTGAAAAAAGAATCCTATAACAGAAGGGGAGCTTCGTGACACAAAAGAGTCAATTATTGGAATTTAATCCAGTAAAGAATGGTCGCCCTGGTGTGCTGGATAGTTTTATGTCAGCTTGACGCAGGTTAGAGTCATCTGGAAAGAAGAAACATCAGCAGAGAAAATGGCCTCCATGAGATCCAGCTGTAGGGCCTTCTCTTAATTAGTGATTGGTGGGGAGAGTCCAATCCATTATGAGTGGTGCCATCCAGAGCTGGTGGTCCTGGGTTCTATAAGGAATCAGATTGAGCAAGCCATGGGGAGCAAGCCATCCCTCCATGGCCTCTGCATCAACTCCTGCCTACCAGTTCCTGCCCTGTTTGAGTTCCTGTCCTGACTTCCTTTGTTGAGGAACAGGAATGTGGAAGTGTGAGCCAGATAAACCCTTTCCTCCCCAAATTGCTTTGGTCATGATGTCTTATCACAGCAACGGTGACTCTGACTAGGACACCTGGCCAAGGGGATCAGGCACACTGGGAAAAGGAGCCAGCTTGGGTTGCACTGCTCCTTCAGATGGAAGCAGGGCAATTAAAGTTAAAAGAGACAAACACTCAAGTTATTTGCATTAATTCTTTATCAATCATCAAAAGTTACACTAGGTTCTAGGGATCTAGTAAAAAGCAAGACAGGCAGAAAAGGCTTCTATTTTAGAGAACTTATATTCTAACAAAAGGAAAAAGCAGAATTTGATGGTTTACCATCACCATATTTGTGCCTTTCAGAGAATGAAAAGAGGGATAGAGGGATGGCCAAAATGATGAATAGCCTGCTCATGAGCATGAGGGCCTGACTTCCATCCCTGGACCCTAGTTAAATGGCTGCTATGGCAGCATACACTTGTAATCCGAATGCTGAGGGTGCAGAGGCAGGTGAATCCTTGGGGCTTCTATCACAAGGTATAGGTTTGTATACCTTGCCCAAAATTTAAAAAAAAAAAAGAAAAAGAAGAAAAAAAGAAAAACACCTAAGACATGACACCAGAGTTTTTCCTGTGGTTACTACACACACACACACACACACACAGAGAGAGAGAGAGAGAGAGAGAGAGAGAGAGAGAGAGAGAAGAGAGAGAGATTGATTGATTATAAAGAGAACCAGCAAGATGGCTCAGATGACCAAGCCTGATGACCTGAATTGAATTCCTGGAACCCACATAAAGAGAGAACGGAGTTCACAAAGTTGTCCTTTGACTCCACACACGTGGGAATGGGTATCATCCACACACGTGGTGGTGTGTGTCATCCGCACACACGGTGATGGGCATCATCCACACACGCGGTGGTGTGTGCCATCCACACACGTGGTGATGGGTGTCATCCACACACGTGGTGATGGGTGCCATCCCCTATACATGCTTAGTCTTAAAAGTTCTCAAAAAGAATGAAAGGCCAAATGTACAGCAACTAGGAATTGACTTCATTTATATTGCATGTTAGTCATTCCTAGCAATTGTTAAATATGTCAGTTGACATGAAGAAATATGCATGGTATGCTATGGGCAAAAACAACAGAAATGTGGATGAACACAGTATAGAAACATTGTGTGTAAAGCAGGAAATCTATTTTCTCCTCATCCAGTGATTACCAAGTGCCGTTTCTATACCAGGCTGCTTTGATGTGTGGTAACAAAAGATAAACATGATCCCTGATTTTTTTAAAATTTTATCTTATGTGTATTAGTGTTTACCTACATGTGTGTCTATGCAGCACATATGTGCCTGGTATGTGCCAGAAATGGGCTCTGGAGCCCCTGGAACTTGAGTCACAGTTGCCTGTTAGCTGTCATGGCAGTGCTGGGAACTGAGCCCAGGTCCTCTGCAAGAACAGACAGGGCTCTCAACCCCTGCACCATCTCTGCCTCCTGATTAATTTTTTTTCCCCATGTTTTAAAACTGTTTCCTTTTGCAATGATCTTAATGTTTTTTTTTTCTGTTGAAAAACAACTTACTCTGTGAGTTCGAGAGCAACCTGGTCTACAAGAGCTAGTTCCAGGACAGGCTCCAAAACCACAGAGAAACCCTGTCTCGAAAACGCCCCCCCCCCCAAAAAAAAGTTTAAAAGAAAATCTACTCATTTGTGTGATTTAAATTTGTTTTCTGAATCATCATTGACTGTACAAATGGAATGAGGGTCACACCGCTAAAAATGGCAGTCCTGTCGTCTGTCCAGTCCAGGTCTTAAGCAAGAGAGGAGGTGGCCCCAGGACACCAGCTTCCAAAGTGGTCAGGACTGGATTCTGTCTGGCACCAAAGCAAGTGGACTCCTGCTGCTGAGATCTTGTATCTTGGTCTGTTTATCCCGTTCCAAAGGGGTGGATCATTCTAGCCTGGTGTTGGTTTACACTTGCTGTATGCTACTGGGCGCTTTTTATATTCCTGCTGAAGCTGCCTCTCCCGGAAATCTCTGTCATTCCATGAGCTCTGCTCCCTGCCTCTGCTGGCAGCTGACCTCCGCGGTTTGACAAACAATGTCTTCTGGTTACATTCAAAGCAAGTTTGGGGGTGAGTTCCTGGCCAGGGCTTTGCCTCTCCGTTTCCCACAGATGAGTTGAAAGGGGAGGAGCTTACACAAAAGCCCTGGTGTTGTTTTCCCATCTCAGGGCTTCTGATCACGTGATCAGTCTTTGCTCTACTGTAGTGATTATACTCCCCTGGCTTTTAAGGGCTGGATCTTTTTGTGTGTGCTGAAGAATGAACAAGCAGGCTAAATCCAGCAATTTCTATTTTTTTTGAAAAAACATTCCATGTTTCTTATAAATTAAAATATAAAAATAAATATATACCGATTCAAAACAACAGCAACAAACTGACCTGCATATAACCCCTTTCCCAGTGAACACGCTGGTATCATTTCCTTCTTTGTCTTTTTGGCTCACACAATTGTCTCAGATTTTCTTTTAACATTTACATAGCCTGTTTATGAATCTCAAACTGCCCGAGCCAATCCTGTAAAGCTACGAAGAACAAATACTATTGGAGTTACTTTACTTTTCCTAACACCATGTAATATCGGAATGTCAGTTTCAGGATAGCCTTTGCTGGAGGAAACTGCCGAGCAAGGGGCCAATATTATTGTCAATGGATGAACCCCAAGAGGCATTTTAGTACAGGGACCTCCAGGGGTCATTGATGGTTTTGACATTTGTAGTGACCTGTGGGAGGAAGAAGAAAAAGGGGTCCCTCTAGACCAAATCACTCTACTCGGTCTTTTCCATCAGCCTGGGAAGGAGATGGCTCTTGACCTTTGTGTGGTCATCACAGACAGCCTAGGAAGGAGATGGCTCTTGACCTTTGTGTGGTCATCACAGAAGGACACCACTTTGGCACAGTGTAAGCCGACAGACAAGCAGCATGCATGCACACAGAGTCCTCTTTTTACCAGCAAAACCTAGGTCTTCTATGGGACTTTCTGTTGTTATCGCTGCTCTCTCCTGTGATCCAGTCCTTTCAGACCAGACCTCCCTACTCCTCAGCTTTATCTCAGACTTCGCCTCTGCCTTCCAAGCAGTCTGTGTTATGTCCACAAAGATGCCATGCAATTCCGAAGAAGTGGTCTTCTCTGGAGGGCCTTCTAGATCTTGGTTGTGCGCTCTGTGCAGAGATTATTTCAGTGCTCTCTGCTTATGTGACTGTTGATGGCCCTGTGTGTCTGATTCCTCTACCGTCCTCTCAACGTTCACAGCACCAAGGGTTTGCCTGAATGTTCCCTCTACTTTAAAGTTTAGCTGTGCTCTCTTCCAGTTGTAAGCCCACTGCAATGCCCCACCTTGCTTTAGACTGAGGTCAGCTCTAACTCACAGAGAAACAACATAAGCTGTTTTGTCTGGTGCGTCTCTCGGCTGTGCCTTCCTTCCTCTCATTCGCAGCATCTCCTGCTCTGCTGCCCCCTTCCTTTGGTGTCTTTCATCTTATTTTGTACGTTTCTTCTCTCTCTACACATCTGAATCTTCACTAGAGTTTCACAGGCAGGCTTCTGTCTACAGTGAATGAGGAGGGGGCTGAGCACACGGCTTAGGGCACGTGGGGCAGAGTTCATCAATCTTGGATGAAATATTGAGTGCACCCAGGTTCAGATGCTGTCCGTGCTAGCTCAGGGCTCGTTTATTGATCCTGCCATTTCTTTTGTATGTATTCTGAAGCCCCGCCCTTGTTCAAAAGGAACAAAATTCTCTGCGTATAATCAGGGAGAGGAAGGTTCTTCACTAAGTTTATTATAGTCAATCTAAATAAGCAATGGATGAGTTTTAAAATGGCTTTTTAGGGAAAACATAATCTAGACATATTAAAGGTGAATTGAAGTTGAATTAGTTTCTTAGCTTGTAACCGATTTCAAAAGCAAAATACAATGCCCTTGGAGGACTTGAAGCACTGTTACAGGATTATTTGAATAGACCCCTCATCCTCCATTTTGGCAGGTCGTTGGGTATTAATAATGGATGGCCACTGTGCTTGGCGGTCAGATATGTTATTCTTATCCATTTTTATTTCCCAGAGGAGCCTCTGGAAAAGGGCAGAGAGGGTAGATTTAAAACCACGTTATTGGAATTCAATACCTTTCATCTTGTTTCGTATGTCTAGAGCTTGCCGAAGAACAGTACTAATATGGAGAGTCAGCCAAGCATGGGGCAGGCAAAATCCCACAATGGATTTTCCTAAGTAAGATACAGGCTGGATCCCATGTTTTAATTTAGGCTTTCAGTGATCAACCCTAAAATTCCCAGAAAATGTCAGAATGTATGTTTATGTAATTGATCGTTTTGCTTTCGTGTGGATGAAGGAGTCGATAAAAAATCCAAGGCAGATTTTTTAGGCCAGTGAAAATAAATAAGAAATTATATAAATCAACTATAAAAATGTAAATGTACTAATCATAAGAAATTATGATGAACTAAAATTCTAGTCACATAAAGTGAACCTCTGAGCGCTCAAATGCCTTTGTTCTTCCTGTGATTTCACAAAAGCCAGGGAGGGATGAGTTCAAATCCCAGTGTCATCACCATTCACCTGCCAAGTCTTGGAACCCACCCTCAGAAAGGTAGCTCATCTTCGATGTTTTATGTGAAAACGCAACAGAAGTCCCGTTGTCTCTTCAGCCACACTCCGAGGGATGAGTCGTGTTTCGGTTCTCACTGCTATGTCGGGTCAGGGTGAATACATTTTTTCCATATCGTCTTTCTTGCAGACTGCTGTCCTTAAAGCAAAAAGGAAGCAAAAACACATAGTAAAGTCTTCAGAACCAGTTTTGGTGATATGTTGTTTACGTTGGAAGCAGACAAGAAGTCCCTGGTTACGTACGGGTCCTAAGTGATGGGGGCCAGGTGACCGGAAGTGAGTCAGTACTATCTTTCCCATGGAGAGAATATTTCAGATCTGCTGTGGGTCCTCAGCCTCCTTAGCATGCCCTGTGTATTACCAGGTGTCTTCTCAGCTTGCATTCCCTAATTGTCTATTATTTGTATGGCTCTAACTTTACTTCTTTGTTGTTAAACTTCCCTCCCTTCTCCATCCATCCTCCCCTTCACTCTTTCTCTTCCTTCTCCTACAGATTGACAGTACAGCAGAAACCGTTTGTATGCTGCCACTTAGAGAACGCGTTAGGAATAGCTTTAATGCCTTGTCCAGCATTTTCTCTATGAGCGTGCCGGAATACACCTTTCGCAGAACTCTTGGAACTTACTTTTTTTCTCAGTTAAAATATACCATGACCATCTGATGCTATTCGATGTACTTTGGTGCTTTGGACCCTATATTTAGGGTCCATATTAGTGGTTCTCAACCCATGGGTCGCAACCCATTTTACAAAGGTGGCTTAAGACCACTGGAAAACACAGATACTTACATTACGATTTATGATATTAACAAAATTATAGCTATGGAGTAGTAACCAAAATGATTTTTTGGTTGGGGGGGGTCACCACATCATGAGTAACTGTGTTAAAGGGTCGCAGCATCAGGAAGGTTAAGAAATGCTAGTCTGTTTTTTTGTTTTTGTTTTTTGTTTCCCATCAGGTGACGATTGCATGAGGTTCAGTACACCTCTCTTTTGGTCCTTTAGTAGCTAATTTTTTTCTTATATTGCTATATACTCTGATACTACCTAAGTTGATATGCACAAGTACAATATCCTAGGAATGAATTATTATGTCATTAGATATGATGGGAATTTTCTGGGAGGCTGAGACTTATTTTCCAGCCATTCCTACCTGAAAGGGTGACTGCCATTGGCTGTAGAGTCTGAAATGACTGGTATCTCCCTTACAAGCTCCTAACCACGGCCTCTAAAATTAGCTTCTCATAGCTCTCTGGTCCTTCAAGGGTTCATTTCCTGTTCTAGGCTCACAGAAAAAAATCTTAAAATCCCATGTCTATTCTATCAGTTCCCAGAGGCATGTCGTGGGCGTATAGAAGTCAACAGCACAGCTAGTTGCTATGGATGTCTGTGTGTGTGGAGGAGGAAGACACAGAAACATATCCTCAGAAGCTGTGCCATGGTCTTAGTGGTCGGACTATATAAAGTACATCTAAAACGAGGTTGACCTACCCAAGGTTACAACATGAGTCAGCAACTAAGTCCCAAACGGAATTTTCACCTTTTCCAATGTTTTCTTAGCGAGAAATATTTGTGAATAAGTCCAGAGATAGCATTTATAAATGAAACAATAAGACTCTTCATAACTAGAAACACTCCTAAGAGCCTTTCAAGAGAGTTAGAAAATTTCCAAGTCAATAAAACAAATATAAATAACTAATAGGCATTGATAGTTCCCCTGCCCACAAGGGGACTCTTAAATGACTACGATGAGGATGAGTGATATGGTCAGTTAGGCACAACCTCAAAATAATATGTGTATTTGTGTTTCTAGTGGGGAGAACTAAAGGGTGGAGGAGTAATGGCTTGAAACCACCATGCTAGCCAAAAAAAGCTACCAAAATGGAACACTAACCCTGGGGAGTATATTGCAGTTTTGGCCCTTATTCTGAATGAACTGTAGAGCCTTCCCATCCAACTGTTACACAGAGCCCAGGGCAGAGACCTGCACGAGTCAGAGAGGGCCGTTTCAGTGTCCTCAAACCTGCACTTCAGAGTTTCCCACTCCCAGTCCAGTAGTCGACCTATTGTCATAAAGAAGCAGTTACTTTATGAGTTTTCAGAGATACAAAAAAGAGTCCGTGTAATTCAAAATGTAGCTATTATAGGAAGAGCATATGAAATAACAAAGCATTAGAAATTGAGAGATCCCCGAGCTTCCACTATCTTTATAGATTCGGTCACGAGGCTTAGCCGTCTATGGGGACACAGACTAACAGTTCATATGGAGGGCTGGAAATAAGTCTTTCTGAACTCATCCTAAGGCAGAGTGATCTAGAGAGATTTTGTCATTCATCTCTTCTTCCTCATCTTCAAATTGGTTTTTTTAATTAACACATAAGTAAATCATTTCCCTCTTTTCCTTTCCTCCCTCCTGATACCTCCACTCCCATGCCTTGGTCGCTCTCAAAATTTCATAGTCTCTTTTTCTTCACTTGTTTTACACACACACACACACACACACACACACACACACACACACACACACACAATGCCCGAGTACATAAATACGGCCTGCTCAGTTCCTTTAGTGTAACTTGTTTGTATATGAGCTCGTGTTTGAATTTAGTGTGACTTGTTTGAATACAAACTCATGATATTGGGTAATCAGTTAGAGGGCTCATCAGCTGGAGAAGACTATTATTTCTGCTCTTAACATTCTTTGGTTACCTACAAGTCTTTGCCTAGGGATGGGTCCCCATAAGATTCTTCTCCCCTGTTAGCATGACTATTGCTGTGCTTCCCAGGTTTTGTTTAGGCATCCACACTCTTGATGCATGGGTGAGATTTTCCAGTCATTTCTAGGAGACACAACTTCACAGCAGCTTCCTGGTTCTCTGGCTCCCACGGTCTTCACAGCTCCTCTTCCACAATGTTCTCTGAGCCATAGGTGAAGGAGGCGTATTGCAGGTGGACCAGTCAGGGCTGGGTACCCTGCCATCTCTTCTTCTCTGCATTTTGACCAAGTGTGGCTTTCTCTAAAGGTCTCCTATTATAAAGGGGAGTTTCTTTGATAAGGGATGAGAGTTACACTTGTCTGTGTGTATAGGGACAGCTACTTAGAATGTGGTTAGGGATTATGCTGGTTTACTAAGGTGGCAGCAGGAGAGTCTTTGCGAAGATTCATGACCTCGTTAGCACCTGCTGTTGGCTAGATTTCCAGTACCAGCTGTGATTTCCCTCCTATTGAGTAGACTGAAATCCATTTAGAGAGCTGTTGGCTGGCACCACGATGAGTGCCGCCATTGTGTCTGGTAGGGTTATTGTGCCAGGCTGGTTGCTGTAGTTTATAGGCACTGCAACTTGGCTGGACTATTGGTTGCTTCTCTGCCTTGGAAACTTATATATCACCTCCCAGTACTATGAAAGCTAATCCTCAGGGAGGAGGCTCTCAGGTCAGACACAGAGACACTCCTCTGGTCTTGTGTCCAAAGTGCATGGTGTCTTCAGCAATAGGGACTTAAATTTAGTCTCTAGGAGGCAACTAAGGGCAATAGCCACAGACTGTATTATTTTGGGAGTCACTTGAACTCCCCTGACCCATAACTTGGAAAGAGTTTCCTCATGCCTCATGTAGCCGTTTTTGTTAGTGTATGGCTCTTGAGGAGACTTATATGCTTTGTATGTAGTTTAGGTAAATAGATAATAATGTGATCCTTTATGGCTTTTTCAGACCTGATTTTATTTTCCATCTTCTCTCTCCTTTTGTATTGACCTACATTCCCCAAATAAAGTCTACCACCCCCATTTTAAATCACTTTTTATTTCATGGTTTATAAAATCAGCACCAGTGACAACATTGTATATATGCATATGGTATTGTATGCTATAAAGATAAAATATAAAATAGTCACACGCAGCACTTGCTCTACAGGAGTCTACTAAAGCAGACAGAACTCAGAGAGCTAGACAGGAAGGACATACAGATCACTGGACAAACAAAGCAAATATGTACTTGGCTCAATTCCAGTCATGTGAGCTGTTGCAGGGACTTTCACAGGATGTTCCTTGCAGAGAAGACCCTTGGTCATTACTGGATAACCCTAAACTAGAGAGAAATCTCAACCCTGTGGCCTTGTGTTGGAGAGAAAGAAAGAGAACTCAAAACTAGAGTTCCAGGTCCTTGGCATGTCATTGATTGCTCTCTCGCTACGCTTTGTCCTTTTGCTTATTCTGTGATGGTCTATGAAAGGCAAACGTAGCTACTGTGGGAGCTGCACAGAGCACGCCTTCTAAGACCAAATGACCTTTCCTTTCCTAAATAATTGTTGATCATGTGGTTCTTGTTACATTTTCATTATGAGTACATTTTGCTTTAAGGAGGATACTGAAGACAGTAAAGAAACTTATAAAACCTCAAACTCTTATTAAACTATGTAAACTGTGATACTACAGTATAAGTTATTTAATCTCAAAGCCCTGATAAAATTGTCTGATGACACACTGCTCAGCATACGTCTCTGTGGTTGAGTGATAAATGTAAAAACAAACAAAAAAATAGAGAAGTTGTGTTAGAAAAGCCTTCAAACCTCATATTGTCCTTGAAATGATCACTACACTCTCAGAATTGGGAAAATGAAATTCTCATTAATTGTTGTCTGGAGAATAAATACAAAGAATGCAGATCCTTGTCTGGGTCCGTCTGTGTGAAGCTGGAAGTGGACTTGCTCTCCCGATGCCATGGGTCTTTGTTTATATGGCTGTAGCAGCAGGCTCCCACGGGTCTGCTGCAGCTTCAGTCAGCTGAGACAAACGACTTATCTCTGGCTTCGTGTTTTACCGTGAGTGGTACAGAGAACTCCAGTGTCATGGCTGCCAGTGGTGCAGGAAATGTAGGGCCACCCTTTCAGCACCTCTTCTCATTAAAAATGAGAGCGAATTTAATGGCAATTTCATTTATTGGCCCAAAGCTGATCAGTGATGATGTACCTCGGAGAGTAAATAAACTCATGCCTATTTTTGAGGGTGCTCCCTTTGGATTTTGAAGTATCATATTTTCTTCAGCTGAATTAAATTCTGCAAATATCCTTTGGAACTTGTTCATATGTGTGGCTGGGTCCTGCTGGTGTGCCCTTACTGACACAAAGACAAGCAGGGCGTGTCTCCTGCCTTGGGGAAGATGGACTGGTCATGGAGCTGTATGAGTTAGAGCTATAATGATAACAGCAGAATCATTCTTAGGGGTGGTCCCATTGCAGTCATCCTGTTCACATAAGTTTACCCATAAAAAAAGGATACTCATCGTATGCAAATTTCCACAGTGCGAATCGTAACTACCTTTCCCCACCCTTCCTATTGCTATACATTGGAGCTGTTCTCAGTGACAAAGAGCAAAGTAGACACTAGAAAAATGTGTCTGCTGGAGGAAAAAGGAAGTGATTTAGTTCGTGGTTTGGAAAGACTTTATTTATTTTTTTTTAGAGACAGCTGCACCTGTAAGATCACAGGCTGTCTGGAAGATTGAGTGAAGTGAGAAGCAGTGAGCAACAAAATGTAACGTGGCCGTGTCTTTGGTCCTGTAGTGATTCTGAGTGCCACGGGGACTGCAGTGTATGGGTGACTTAAACAGGACAGTGGAGAGTGTCACTTTTCCCTAGCACAGCTGTTTCTGAGAGAAAAGCACCTTACACATCCAGAAGTGTGAAGACACACTGTCCATCGCATTTCTTCATTTTAGAGGTGACCCTGTTTTTTTCTACACTCTCCAGAAAATCATGTACGAGCTCTGTATAAATTACTACATAAAATTGCTGCTGATACTCACGGTGTCATGACCTTCTATGCTTTTACTTTTTGCAAGTTGTGTGAACCGAAACAAATTTCTATGTTCATTTTACTGTGATGATGAACGTTTACTATTTTTAACTGGTCAGATAGAATTCACTTTCTGAGTTCATAGTCCTGACATTTTTGAACTGCCTTTAATAATTATGGGTTGAAATGGGGACAATTTGAGCATCTTTTTTAAAACGTTGTTATTCAAAGGATATTTTTAAACTATCCTCAGTTTGCTATTTTTAGAGTCATCTGTTAATCTAATCATTTGAGGGAACTCAAATGGACAACAACTTTTCTCAGAAGGGAAGGTATAAATGAATGAAATTCACGTAGAATCATGGAGATTTTAAACAAAGAAAGCAACTGGTAATATTGAAAACTAAACCTGAATTGTTTTATCTACTAGAATTAATTTTTTAATTGTCAGTCTGTTAAAGCAAGACTCATAATGTTTTCAGTCACAAAGTAATTGGTAGCTACTAAGTGTAAAGAGAACCATGGGTTCTACTCCCTGGTTAAGAAGAAGAACATTCGTGGACAGAAGTAAATCTTCTGGGTGAAGTTAGCTGCATTTTGTTGGTGATAAAACCATCCAGCTTTCTATGAAATAGTGTCCCATTGTCAAATAATATCATAGGAAGTTAGGTGTAGTAACTTCAATTTATCCCTGCATACAAGACAGTGGTGCAAGGTGACATCAAGGAAATGTCTAAAGGTTAGCAAAGTTTGTCTTGATCACTTCGACGAGGTCTTTCTTTTCTGCCTTTCTTCTGCTTTTACAATCCCAAGGTCCTCTCTGTTCCTAGACATGGCTAACAAGGGCTAGAGCTGCACTAAGGGCTCTGTCTGAAGCTGAAGTCGTGAGCCTGAGTGCATTGGTAGATCTTGCACTCCCATCATTCCAGGTGACCAGTAATTCCCAGGTCCCATTACTCCTGGTTACCAGTAATTCTAAGGTCCCATCATTCCAGGTGACCATTCATTCCAAGGTCTCATCATTCCAGGTGGCCATTCATTCTAAGGTCTCATCATTCCTTGTCACTATTCATTCCAAGGTCCCTTCATTCCAGGTGAGAAATTCTTGGAAACAGAGGAGTCTGGAAGTCAGATAATAAAGATCTACATCAGAGAAAAGGTTGAAACCAGCAGGAACCTGAGTAAGAATCAGATGCAAGCAAGAGACATGGGGTAATTTCAGAGTAAGGCCGTGAAGGATGTTTCCCAAATAGCCTTCCCTATCGAAGGATGTCTACAGTACTTTATGTCTCTTTCACAGATGATGGAATGGGATCTATGTCCGGTCTGTTACTTATACTTTCTTTAGCATCTTTGCCCATATTCTGACCCTCTTGACTCAGATTCCTGCCCACCAGTAGTCTTTGCTCTATCAAAATAGAAAATGACTTGAAATTAAACACTACCTCTTGGATTATTATAATTCCCTATGAATTTTAGCTATGATATCAGCTTAATCAATTATCTTCATGCTAAGTGCTTAAAAATTCTACATGTGGGATGAAATAATGTGTTTCCCATTAATATTCTCAGTGGCAGATAAAATATTGTATGTATATATTCTTAAGATGGATGGTTGGATGGATAGATAGATAAAAAATCTGACCATGAAGGGAATGTTTATCTTCCTAAAAAAGGATTGTCTTATTTATTACTTAGCTTGCTCTGGGTAGCAGATGTGTATCTACCAAGACCAGTTTCCAGCTGCCATGTGCTCAAGGCACAGGTGCGATGGAGTCTCGACAAGAATCATTTCCTACATGGATGGGTTGGGTTGGTCCAGCCCCACCCTGTGCTTCCTGACCTACAGGGCCTAACCAGTCAGATCTCCTGGAACTTTGAAATTTCAAGCAATTCCTGCTGAGAAGCTACCAATTATTTTGTTAAAGTCTCTAATCCCTAGATTGGATTGCATTAAGTTAGCAGGTTCTCCACAATCTTCAGATAATACAAAAATCTTCCTTCATATAAATATCCATGGAACTGGCAATTGTTAAGAAGCTAAATATTAGATCTCTGAACTAATTATTCTATAATAGTTGTTTAATATTTATGTATAGTGACAGATGAAAGTAAATTTTTCTATCATTAGAAAGCAAATAGTACAGAATTCCTTAGTTATTTTTCTCTCATCAAATCTTTCATCAGGTGTTCAAAACAAAGTCCATGTTTTGGAAGTAGGTACACACTCACATATATGCACATGCAAGCTCAGTGTACATGTGCATATTTGCACACACACACACACACACACACAGAGAGAGAGAGAGAGAGAGAGAGAGAGAGAGAGAGCTTTTTATTCTACAGTCTGTGTGTTCATATGGTTTTGGTCAGGCCAAGCAACTGGTAACAGAGTAGAAGGCATGAAATAATTTATAGATTCCAGGAAGTTGCATCACGCCATGCATTATTTAGTTTTAGAATTTTAATAAGGGTTGTACATTGCCAGAATATTCATCAGAGGAAGGCCCATCAGTCCATCATAGTCCATCAGTTCCTTTGGGAACTGTACCAATGTCCTCCTCTTCTGGATATGCAGGAAGATGGCTGACTGGCATCAGTGAACCCTTGGTGCCCTTCAAGGGTAGTTTCTGCTGGATGGTTGCCTGGGAATCTTGACCCGTCACCTGATTGCCTACATTCCTACACTCACCATGAAGGAGTCAAATCATGTGTCAGAGGAATGGGTGGCATGGGTTTTGGCATGTGGTGCCATAGTTATATATAACCTATTGTGCTAGGTGCTGGGGGTGGGTGAGAAATTCCTTTTAGTCTATTCTGAGCGAGCGACATTAGGATTATTTAAGCTATTACTGAATGAGTCTGGGAGATGTTTTTCCTGCTCTATACTATTGTCAAATAATCAAGCACATTGAGAAAGCCAGGAAACGATTCCCTGACCAGCACATCGGAAGGGGAACTAGTGGTTTGAAAACCCCTTATGCTGGAAGAAGTGTGGGGTACAGTTTTCCAGAAGTGGGTTGTGAGTTATGAGGAGGTCTGATATGCTAGTTATCGTCAGTGCTTTCATGAAGGGAGAAGAGTTGCAGACTCCAGGTGCCGCCTCTTTTCTGGCCTCATTTGAACTTGGCCCGATCTGTCATGAGTGTGTCCTGGTGTGTCATGGGTGCAGCGCATCAGAAAGCCAGCGAGACATGTTCGTGTGCTTCCATATGTTGGAATTCAACGAACAGTAGTAAACTGGCTGAAATCTGCCAAGTGGTCCCCTTTTCTTTGATAGCTGGCCATTGACAAGCCCAGGCTCTTTGTATCACAATCTTAATGATAAATACTCACTTTTAGGTCACACGTTCTACATGACATAGTAATTATATCTACATGTAGGTTACAGAATGGCTACAGATGGGTTAGAGAAATGATGGCAGAGCTCAGGAAGGAGGCAGAGCTGACAGAGAGATGTCACTGGTATGGAGGTGTTAGATGACAGCAGAGGCAAGCCAGACGGCGGTTTGAGGATTGAGTTAGACCCCAAAGGCGAGGACCAGGACCATAGGTGCCAAAGAGGCCAGCCTGTGAAATGAACAAACAGGGGGCTGACAGTGGCAATTTGAATTGGCTATCAGCAGTAGGGAGTGAGCTAAACTGAAGCCCCAGGCACACAGGAGATCTCTACCTGTTGGTCCTGTCATGCACACACACAGTGAGTAGTCAGATGGCAGGTTGGTGGAGACCATAGCAGTATACTTTTCTTTAGGGGGGTCCATGGAAGGATACTGCACCTTTCCTTAGTCTGTTTTTCTCTGATATGATTTTAATGCACCCATGTATTCTTCTGGTCCCTGTATAGTTTGGTAGGTTTATATTATAGTGGGTATCTTCTTGCCTTAGGGTTTGGTCTGTACTTTGTGGGATATGCTGAACGGGAGTAGTGTGTTTGTACCCAAGGTGCAGAGTCATCTTGCATTTTTCACTCAAAATGGAGCCAAATGTTGATGGCAGGTTAGAGTTTCCTAGGGCAAAACACAGTCTAAAAACACTGTTTTATGTTTTATGGAGCAACAGAGAACAGCACAGCCTGATATCAACATGATGGATGTGCTTTATGTGATTATAATGATGTTATAATGAGACCAAAGTCCTCTGGTGTGTCGACATCCCGCCTGGTCTAGCTGGCTTGGTGTGTCTCGCAGTAGGTAATATAACCAGGTGGTGGGCACTGGGAAGCATGTGCCCGTTGGCATCGATGTAACTTTGCATGTATAAGAGGCCATACTTGACAGGACAAGAGGCTGTCAGTAATTTTGTTGTCTAGGCTGGCAACGAAGTCATTTTTTTTCTGGATAGTTGAAGCGTTCTGCATCCATCGGCTCAAAGAGACAGAGCGAGGTTAATAAACAAACATCAGGAGTGTGAGAAGTTGGGAAGACTGTCAGGAGAGTTGCTGGAACGTTAGACACAGATGCTGTGCTGGGTGGGGCGGGGGGAACTGGGGCCTAGGAGATTCTGTCTGAAGTGGGAATAACCGAGCTGGAAAAAGAGGAGCTGGTGGTACGCGAGTCCTACTGACACTGTTACTCAGACGGAGTGATGACAGGGTCCAGAGCAGGGCTCTGGCAGAGAGATGCGTTGGTGGAGCAGGGCTGGAGGCCTGGAGGTTCCAGAATGGAAGGGGTCTGAGGTTCATCAGGGTGAATATGAGTATTGCTTAAGATGGAGGTATGGTTGGTATGGAGGGGGAAAATGAGAACCAGATGTGTCTGTCAGTGTAATGTCGTTAAGTTCTTTGAAAGAATCCAACTGAAATCCATACCCATGAAATCAGAAGACAACCTTCCTAGCATAAAAAGATTGTTTTGACATTGGAAGCAGGGCTCAGAACTCAAATGCTTCTCTGAAAATTCTGCCTTAACTAACATCCCCCAGTTTAAACACCAGCGATAGAACAAGACTGACAGACTTCTATTTGTATGCCACGTAGTTATTGTTTTCATTCTTAGTAATCTCTTACATGGACCAACACATGATCCTTCATGGGCCTCACTTCCTGGATCTGTCCTTTTACAGCAAAGGACACTGGGAAACTTGTGAATCAGCTGCCACATCGGATGTGAAATCTGCCCGCATGATACTGTACGGAGGTGATTGAAACGTGGAGTTAGTGATGTTTTTGTTTAAGATTTTGGCTCTTAATTTTTTTTAATTTTTGCATCTCAAAAGTAGTTTCACCTGCCAAATAAGGGTTGGAAATTTACATTTTCTCTGGGACTTTCGGCATTAAGTCATGGTGTGCTTTGGAGAGTGGCCATGGCCCATGACGCTGAAAATTTCATAGCTAATTTAGAGTGGCCTGGGACTCTTAGGAAATACATTCTAGCCTTTCTCTATTCCTAGACATCGGGCTGACGCATCTATTCCGAAAGGCTGTGTGCTCAGTACAGCTGACCAGCATCAGATAGAGCAGCTTCTGCTCTGTCTCTAGACCCCAAAAGATTAATAAGAGGACAGAGAATGTCAGAAAGAACTCCCAGCTGAACCTTCAGCTTGAATACCCAAAGGAACAGTGTAAAAACCCAACCTTCCCACACACGTAGAAGGGTCAGTATAGGCGAATACACCTGCAACTGTGTAATAGAATGTGAACAAAGGCAGCCGGACACCTAGAACATTCGGTGGCAGGCCTTTGTGTTTGGTGAGTGACCTTTTGTGCCCGTCCTCCCCAGGATAAGATTACGCGGCCCTCACGCACTTGCTTGTCTTTGCCGCAGGACATTTGTGAAGATATTTCCGACCATGTCGAGCAGATCCACGCACTCCTTGAGACGGAGTTCTCCCTGAAGCTGCTGTCCTATTCGGTCAATGTCATTGTAGACATCCACGCAGTCCAGCTGCTCTGGCACCAGCTCCGAGTATCTGTGCTGGTCCTCCGGGAGCGCATCCTGCAGGGGCTGCAGGACGCCAATGGCAACTACACCAGGCAGACCGACATTTTGCAAGCGTTCTCCGAAGAGACAAAGGAGGTAAGCGGCCTTGGGCAGCAAGTAATGCTTTGTCGGGTGTTTCCCTTTGAAAACATTTTCAGTTTAGAGACGCAAGAAGGGAGTTTTTGTAGATAGGCAAGCAGGTCTTTGGCTAGGGTCTGGGTGAACTGAGTAGAAACAATGGTACCGGTAGTATAAAGGGGGCTTTTGACATACAGTATAGTTTGTGTAGATGTCATCTGTAGAGGTGTTAGCACTTTCTGACTTCCCACATCCTCTTCAATGATTTAATATATATTTAACACTTACTATGTTCATGTTCTAGACACTAGACTATGATCCAAGCATTTCTAGGGGCTGGAAGAATGGCTCAGCAGTTAAGAGTACTGACTGCTCTTCAAGAGGAAGGTTCAATTTCCAACCCTCCCATGGCAACTCACAACTATCTGTAACTCCATTTCCTGGTAACCTGACACCCTCTTCTGGTCCCAGTGGGTAGCAGATGTGCATAGAGTCTACAGACATACACTTGGGCAAAACACCCATATACATAAAACACCTCCCCCCCAAATAAATCATTTCTGTTTGTGAGGAGATTCAAATCTAGCAGGGGATGGAGAGAAATGAGCAGCCAAACTGTGAGAAGTCTACAAAATGCAGTAGGGTGTCAGAGAAAGAAGCACCCGATTGACAAACGAAACATGCTTGCCCCAAAGGGGAGGCAGGGTTAGACAGAAGATGGCCAAGACAGAGGGAATGGCAGGATCAAACCCAAAGCAAAAGGGATGAGACTAAGACAAAGCTGGGGACTGAAAGCAGGATTTGTGGAGAGTCCAAGAGAAAAGGCAGAGGTCAGATTATAAAAATAAACTTTTAGCGCCATAGTAAGAGAATTGAATCTTAGGTTGAGGGCAAAAGTATTATTTGTTGAAGGAGTCTGTGTGTTTAGCTTCCTGCTGCAGAAAACCATCTGGATCTAGCAAATCAAGCAGGGGCTATTAGAAAGCTGTACAGTCAGGTCACTTTGTTTTCTCATGTATTTTGTGAGTCCTTTAAACAGTTCATTGTTATTCTTGAGGCACTACTTGAGAGTGGACACGGGGTGGGAAGTAGTCAGTGGTGGGTGCTTATGCCATGCCCAAGGCCCCATGTTTAGCCCCCATTGTCAAAACAGAACAACAGTAACAACAAAATCCCCAATTATGGGCACCTGACTCTAATCCAAATGAACTCTATCATCCTCAAATACAACTGACATATATTCAAGGAGTATTTGTATAGATATAGATGCAGGTAGAGATGCAGAAACCATGGACCGATATGTGACGTTTGTCTTACAGTTCTATGGCTCTTGATACTTAGTTTAGTACTTGGCTATTACCTTTTTTTTTTTTTGGAAAACATTCTTCAAGTTTATAAGGCTCGTGTAAGATTGAGGTGCTTCTTACCAAGTGTTGTAGGATTCACTAATTTATTAGTGTTTCGGTGGCTGCTGAATTAGCAACCTCACGAAACAAATCTGCACCTATTTTAAACATGTTGTACTCCTACTGATTTTGTTCAAAATAAATTCCAAATAAAGACGCCATTGCAGAAAACCCGTGCTGGCTTTAGAAGTCTGCGGGAATCCAGATCTGCTGTGTTCTCGACGTCTGCCAGCCTCCACCTGCAGTTAGAGCTCCTCGCTGTTGTGGCTGGAGCCACGAGGCAAGAGTAGGGGCTGTGCTGGCTTTCTGATGCAATGGCTTCCCAAGTCCCAGGGGCTCTCAGGTGCGACTCTCATGGCTGTGGGAGACTCCAGGCTCCAGCTGACCGTCTTTCCTGGAAACCGACCACCTGTGAACATATGTGCAGATGGAAATCAGGGATGAGGGGTACTTGTCTGCATTCTAAAGACATCATTCTTCAGATCGTCTCTGTCTACTGCTGGAAGGGACATGAAAACTGATTCAAAGAAATTAATTTTCTATATTGATTTGCTAAGTATAAGTGAGTTGTTCACCAGATATTTGTTATAGGAATTTGAAGATACAGTAGTGAATTTATCTCGATTGTTTTATGGATTATAATTTGCATTTGACCTTGTAACATTCATGAAATGGAAACACACACAGAATGGGGAAAAAGCAAATGAAGCTAAGTGCTAATAGCTAACATTTTCCTGACGACGTCGTGCGATTGCCTCATGAAGTATCCATTATGATTCTTATGAGGAATACTAAAAATGTATTTCTAAATTTTATTTGAAGCAGTTTGGTGCATTTTTATATTTGAGGACAGTTTTGGAATTATTGTAGAGAGACAAGAATACGTAGCGTGTGGGGTGGAGCACAGAGGTCTTTTCACCTCTGCTTTGTGGGTGTCTACGCGGATCAGGCTCTGCCTGCTCTCACCCTTCAGGAACCCTTTCTAATCTCATTTGTTCATGACACCAGAGAACCAAGGGATGTTTCCATTTTTGCCAGCGTGTCAGAACTGAGACAAGGGCAGGGAATTCAGATAACAGTCTCAGAATGCATTCAGTGGTGGGAGATTCATAGGAAGAAAACAAAATTGTAAAACTATACACAATAAAGTGAAACACTGATAAACTAGAACCCATCCAAAGAAGGGGATTCATTTTCAGAATCCGTTTGAATTTCAGAGCCACACAGAAGGGGGAAGAGTGAGCTTGGAAGACGAGAAAGTGGCAAGTTCTAATAATTTGAGTCTTCTTCTCTATTTGAATATTGAGTAGACTATATATAATAAACAAAATGGCAGGTAGTATGTGGTTAAAAATCAAACAAACCAAGCAACTAAACAAATGTGTAAAAACAGCTCTTTGAAGTAAAGCTCAAATTGTACAATGGCTATAGGTGTAGAAAGAGTGATTAGATGGGTAACCTGGGAGTCAGTCATAGTGATTATTTGATTTATAATTTCAGTCTACAGAAAATGAAAATTATTAAGAATTATTATGCGGTTGAATGATGTTGAAAGATTTTTTGTATATTTCCCCACCACCCATCAGAATGAAGTTTGCTTCACTTTCCCTATTATACCCACTCTTTCTCATCCATGGTTGCTCTCTGGAACTCATCAAGAATCACAGTCCCTAGTGACAAAGACTGAAGGGCCATTGGTCTGAGAGTAAGGGTGGGGGTAGGTGGGTGCCGTGTTGGTAAGAGGACCATGATTTTGTACGACAGAGATAAAAACATATGGAGCATTGTGTAGTGAGATTGTAGCATCTGGAGAATAGAGGAGGGGCAGTGCTGAATTGATGGACAAGGGTGATGGATGCTGACCAGCCGAGGACTCTGATATGCCAGTGGAACTTATTAACAGGAGCAGCTTCTGAGTTAGCACTGCTGCACCTCCAGCCGCTGACAAACTGTAATATAGTACTGAGAAGAGATGTAAGAGCATCTGGGCCTAGTTAACTTAATTACAGGTAAGAAAAAAAGCCTGGTTTCTATCCAAATTAGAAAAGAAGCAAGTGAGGCTCCTTGAAGCGGATGATAAGACTGAAGCCAATAATAAAGCAAATGAATCACCACTTACATACAATACATCCTTCATTCAAGAGCAGCCTCCTGACATGGGGGTGTATCTGAGGAGAGACATTGCTAAACAGCTTGGACACAGCCCTCATTACCAACAGTATGGGCGATACTTCTGGGTTCTAACTGTGGGAAAACCATCCCTTGGTTCCAAGACTCATTGCTTATAATATGTCTGTGATGTGGCAGGAACCAGCAGAACTAAACGGGTGGCCCTTCCTGAGCAGACTTGAAATAATTGAGCTCATCAGTCATCTGCATGAGAAACTTCAGGGAACTATTTTCCCCTTAAAATTGCCTCTGCAGGGTCGACAATCTATAGTATATATATTATATATAGTATATAGCAATAAACTTAGAATAACATGGGCCAGGCCATTGGTTCAGTCCCCAACATGAAACCCTCCTCTCCTAGCAAAAGGCCACTGCATAGTAAAACCTAAACTGGTTTTATTGTTCTCTTGTTGCTGTTCAACCTCCCTCACCCCTGCCCCCAATGCTAAGGATTAAGTTCAGGTCTTCAAGAATTCTGAGATAGTATCCCACCCCTGGATTCCATTCCCCATCCCAAGATGATACTGTTTCTGCTTGATGATCTTTTTTGAAGGATAGATTTTTCCCATTTAAAAATTCAATAATAATAATATAAATGCTTTTGAATATGTTTTTCTAAATCAAGCCAATAACTGGCTGGAGTTCCCCCAAAGTTTACAAAGGTTTCATACTCTGTTCTCTGAAATGAAGTGATTTATTTATTAGCATATATTTTTTAACATACTCATGTCCAATTATTTATTGAACATCTACTGTTCAAGATTTTGAAGACTAAATATACTCCTGACCTTCCCTGTTGGTGCAAAACAGGTGGTTGATGCTTTCAATATCTAGTTATTGCCTAAACTCTGAAATTTATTCATTATAACAATAAAATTTTAACCTCAAAGTCTTGTAGGACAGTAAGTATAATAAAAAAATAGAAATTATATTCCTAATTTCTACTAGTTGACAGTTTAAAAGGCCTTACGGAATGGCTTAGGAACTTAACCATAATTTAAATAGCTTTTAATATAATATTTTATTAATTCTTTGAGAATTACTGCAATATATTTTGATCATATTCAACTTCCACTCCTCCCTTTAACTCCTACCAGATTCACACCCGTACCCCCTTCAACTCCTTCTTGTTTCTCTCTAAATATAACCCATCAAGTCCAATCTCTGTTGCCCACATACTCCTGGTGTGGGGCCATCCACTCGAGCGTGTCAGCCTACTGGAGGCCATACCCTTAAAGAAAAATGGTTTTTTCCCCTTTCCCAGCTGTCAATAGCTCCTCAGCTGGGGATGAGGACCTATGAGTCCCTCTCCATTCTTTGCTGGAATATTGACTGATCTTGTGAGGATGTCATGTGGGTTTGCACAGATATGAGGATGTTGTGCAAGGATGCACGGCTGTGCAGATGTTATTAGGAAATGCACAGTTGTGCAGATGTCATGCAGGAATGGACAGCTGTATGGATGTCATGTGGGGATGCACAGGAGTGCAGATGTCATGCAGGGGTGCACAGCTGTGTGGATGTCATGCAGGGATGAACAGCTGTGCAGATGTTATAAGGAAATGCACAGGTGTGCTGATGTCATGCAGGGATACACAGCTGTGTGGATGTCGTTCAGGGATGCACAGGTGTGCAGTTGTCATGCAGAGATGCACAGTTGTTTGGATGTAATGCGGAAATGCACAGATGTGTGGATGTCATGCAGGTATGCACATATGTGTGGATGTTATGCAGGTATGCACAGATGTGTGGATGTTGTACGGGAATGCACAGATGTGTGGATGCCATGCAGGTATGCACAGTTGTGCAGATGTCATGTATGGATGCACAGCTGTGTGGATGTTGTGCGGGGATGCACGAGCGTTAGTTCATGAAAGCACTGGTCCTGGTATATCTGTATGATGCTGTTTTCCCCCAGTCTTCCCAGACCCCTGACTCCTTCAATCTTTCTGCCCTTCTTTTTTACATTAGTCCCAGAACCTCAGAGAGGGGGTGATATAGAAGTACCATTTGTGTTGTTTTGGGGGTCTCCAGGACACCTCTGACCAACAACGTGGGTGGAGGTACCCTATATCTGGCCTTGGGTTTTTTATTTGGCAAACTATAATTCCTGGGAGGAGCATTATGCCCCTGCATAGGGTAAATCCAATTAAACTCTTTTATATAAAAATATGAATTGTATCTTTATAGAAGAGAAATTCTTAAGTAATGGCCAGCAAAATCAAACAATTTTTAAAAATCTCCCCTTAAATTGTGAGATTTATTCTCTTAAAAGCTGCAAACTGTAACTTTTGTTTGTCTGACTCATCCCTGGGTGGTTTGGGTTTCTGGCAGGAAGCCTCAATGCCACACACAACTCCACTTAGCTCGTTTTTGTTGAGGTTGGAGGTTAATCTTCAACCCTTGTTCAGGTGCTTTAGTTGTAGAGGTGACTGTGCTTCCTCCTCAATATGCTTCATTACTAGGAGGAATGATATCCATAGCAACAGAGGCAGCATCCACGGGGCACTTCCCATGCCGTGTATTCAACTCCCTTAAGTCTCTAAATATCTCTGTGGCATCGCTTATCGTTTTTCTTTGACTTTTTCTCTCTTTCTCCCTCCTTCCTTCCTTCCTTCCTTCCTTCCTTCCTTCCTTCCTTCCTTCCTTCCTTCCTCTATTCTTTCCTTGGGGGGGGGGCGGTTCTAGACATGGTTTCTCTGTTTAAAAGTCCTGGAATTCTCTGTGTAGCCCAGGCTGGCCTCAAGCTCACAGAGATCCAGCTGCTTCTGCCTCCCACGTGCTGGGATTAAAAGTATGTACCACTGCTATCTGGAATTTTTTTTCTTTTCAACTTATTTAGTGTGTGTGTATGTAGTGTGTGTAGTGTGTGTGTGTGTGTGTGTGTAACTGTAACTGTGTGTTTGCATATGCGCCATACCATGCATGTGGAGGTCAGAGGACTCCGTTCAGGATTTGGTTTTCTCTTTCTCCCATGTGTGTTCCTGGGATTGTACTGATTTGTCAGTCTTGGTAGCAAGCATATTTACACACTAAGTCCTCCCCTGCCCATCATTTCCATTTGCTAGATGAAGGAAATGAGAATTAGCATCCTCAAGGTGCTGGCCTGACTCACAGAGCTAATCAGTGTTTTAGAGTGAGAATCTGGAACTTAGTGAGTTTATTCATTATGTCAAGTCTAAGTCCATAACCAGGGGAAGAAGCTCTGCACAGGTGTCAAGTGACCAAAGAATCTCACCATATTATTCATTCAGCAGGTATGTCTTTCTCTGTACAGGTCTCTATGATGCAGAGACCCTGGTCAGATAATACATTTTCTGTGAGTGACAATCTCATGATGCTTTTATACAAAGGGAGAAATAAGTTAGATGAATAATCTCAATACTAATGAGTTAATATTCCCCACTGAGATGTGCAGTTAAATAGAGTTAGCATGGACTTGAGAGCTTTCTATGATTGATTCTGACTGAGGTGAGATGCTAAAATATTGATGAAGTAGAAACTTTAGCTATTATCTAAGGGGTAAAGAAGAGTCCGATATTTGAGATAAAATTGTAGATGGCATTGCAAAGTCCTGATGCAGGAGGGAACCTGGCATGTTCAGAAACCGGAAAAGAGACACTGTGGTAGGGAGCCATGGTGGGGGGAAGTGGCACTGGGGGGGGGAGAGAGAGAGAGAGAGAGCGAGCTACTCATAGCCTGCCTTCAAACCCAGTTTGGGCTTGGGGCAGGGGCTGGGAAGGTACCACATACCCCATACCTGGCACTGGGAGTTTGGACTGGGAGAAAATTAACAGAATGGATTTGCAACTTATAAAGTCCCTCTGCTGGTAGTATGGAACATGAACTAGCAGGCATGTTAGCTTAAAGCAGTAATCAAAATTAGAATTTGACTTCAGGTCAGACAGACTCAGTACAAGGCCTAGGCTGGTACTTAGTCACCAGGCTATAGTGACTTACTTTTTTCTTTTTGATGAAATATACCCAAGGAAATTAGTGCAGACCTCAGATGAAAGTGGTCAGGGTTAAATGAAGGAGCAACAGTAGGAAGCAGCCATCCCCACTTGGAAGGAGGAAGCCCAGGCCTAGGAAAGATCATTTACTATAATTATTGTTTTATCTGGATATTTTAGAGTAAGAGACAGAAAGGAGGAGAAGAGCTGAAGGGAGCGAATAGTCCAGAGACAAAATGAACACTCAGATAATAAATGCCACAAGTCATGAGGAGGCCAGGTCTTGGGATGACCTGGCTGAAGGGACACGGGCCCAGCAGTTAGATGGGGGTCTGGCATTATTGCTTCCAGTCCAGTGCCCCTGCTAAGGCAACAGGAATCACCTTTACACTCTTGCTTCATATGCTAAGGGCCTAGACCAGGCTGTCCTTCAGCTTGGTAAACAGAATCCAGTTTGTATGTAACATCATCAATTAAAAACCGTCTTGTTTGTCATGTGGTATAGAAACTACATTAGCAATAAGGAAAAAAAACCTCAATTTCACAATTAAAGCATAAAAATACTTATAATGCTGTTATTAGTGTGGATGAATTTCAAATCCTATTGGCCCACGTGGAATCATAGATAATAACCAGGAAGGACCGCTAGCAATTGAGATGCAGTGTTGAGAGCAGGGGGAGGATGTTGCAGAGGAGGAGAGGGGTGGGGGTGATGAGGTTTGAACACTAACGTTCTCAAGTGTGAGCTGCATGTAGCTTTAAAAGGTAAGGCCAGATAGAAACTTCTCTTTAACAGTCTCTGTTACGTTTTAAAAACACTTTCCTGTGATTTGTGCATGAATGTTTGACATTACTGGGTTAATACAGTTCATTATTCTACTTAAAGTCGTTCTTGACTTAGCCACTGTGGTAGGTGCTGGAATGGGGGCACAAAGGAACCCCCAAAACCTCATAAAGATTCTACTTTCGTGTTACTTTCTTCTTCTTCTTCTCCTCCTCCTCCTCCTCCTCCTCTTCCTCCTCCTCTTCCTCCCCCCTCTCCTCCTCCTCCTCCTTCTTCTTCTGAAATGTGCTTTTTACTTAAGATTTTAGTAAAAAAAAATGTGTATAAAGACAGGCTTTGCAGTGTAGCCTGTGATCCTGGCTCTTCAGGAGGCTACAGCAGAGGGATTGAAAGTTCATGCCTGACAAGTGCAGTGTGAGTTCAAGACCAGCACCAGCAACTTAGCAAGCGAGAGTGAAGGAAAAGCTAGGGACAGAGGACAGAGGACAGGAGACAGTGGAGCCATGGGTAACTAGCATCCTAATCCTGTCCCCAGAGCCACGCGCAGCAAATAACACCTGAAGCGCTTTTGAAACCATTAATGCGCTGTTTTAAAAAGAAAAGCCACAGTGGGAAGTTTGGGGTTGGTCTCCACCATCCCTCAGACTACACCTCACATTAAATTCTGGGTACTTAAAGGCAGATACTGTGTATAAAGCAAAGTGGTAATTGGTTGGTGTGCGCTTTTCTATGGGTCAGTCTCGAGCAAGCACATCTGGTTCCGATTTCACATGGAATGCAGTTGATATATGTTATCTGTGATGCCCTTATTGACACGGTCACTCTTGTGTGTTCCAGGGCCGGCTTGACTCTCTTACAGAAGTGGATGACTCAGGGCAGCTAACTATCAAGTGTTCTCAGAATTACTTGTCTCTGGACTGTGGAATCACTGCGTTTGAACTGTCCGACTACAGTCCAAGTGAGGATCTGCTTGGCGGCCTGGGTGACATGACCTCTAGCCAGGCCAAAACGAAACCTTTTGACTCTTGGAGCTACAGTGAGATGGAAAAGGAGTTCCCGGAACTTATCCGAAGTGTTGGGTTGCTTACAGTGGCTGCTGACCCTGTCCCTTCCAGCTGTGAGGCAGCCAGTGAGGACGCACCTCAAGAGCCTCTTTCAGAAGAGAATAAAGGTGAGCAGGAGGAACACAGTGCTTCAACATCTGGAGAGCAGCCGGGCTCAACGTCAGGGATGCCGTCCTTAGGAGACGCGCTGACAAACGCGGCGGAACACTCTTCGGAGACCGCAAAGCAAGACCCCAGTTCCTCCCCACAGCTGGGTGCAAAGAAAACCCAGTCTGTTCCTTGTGAAATTATGACTCCCAAGAGATCCATCCGCGATTGCTTTAATTATAACGAGGACTCTCCCACACAGCCCACGCGGCCCAAAAGAGGGCTTTTCCTCAAAGAAACTCACATGAGTGAGCGGAAAGGCAATGACGGCAAGAGGCAGCTGGTCGACCTGAATCCAGAGCTGAGCAGAAGCACCCCTTCCCTGGTGGACCCCCCTGACAGATCCAAGCTCTGCTTAATATTACAGTCTTCCTACCCCAGCAGCCCTTCGGCTGCCAGCCAGTCCTATGAATGCTTGCACAAGGTGGGGATTGGCAATCTTGAAAACATAGTCAGAAGTCATATTAAAGAAATTTCTTCCAGTTTGGGAAGGCTTACTGACTGCCATAAAGAGAAATCTCGGCTGAAAAAACCACACAAGACCTTGGCAGAGGTGCCTCTGTGCCGAACGCCTAAACGAGGAACTGGTTCGGGAACGGAAGCCCAAACTACCAGGGGCTCAGCAGTGCCGAGCATGGTGCCTCCTGGGGCTCCCAAAGACATGGTGAGACCAGAAACGGATTCTGCGTCAACATCCTCCTTCGAGCTGCCCCATCACAGAAACTGGAGCCGGCTCTTGCCAGCGCAGTCGGAAGTCTCCAGCTCACCCCCTCGCAGTCATAGCAGTGAGTCCTCTGTTGGGTCTGATAGCAGCAGAGCTCCAGCTCCTCTTCTTTCAGAGAGTGAAAGCCAAAAAGATGGCTCCCCTGCTCCAAGTCACGTCACCCAGAGCAGTCAGGAGGAGGAGGCCTGGTACGGCTCTGATGAATACCTAGCGCTACCGTCCCACCTGAAACAGACAGAGGTGCTGGCCCTGAAGCTGGAATCTCTCACCAAGCTTTTGCCTCCCAAACCCAGAGAGACGGTCCAGAACATCGACGACTGGGAACTGTCCGAAATGAACTCTGACTCGGAAATCTACCCGACATACCACAGCAGGAGAAAGCACACAAGGCTAGGCAGGGTGTCCCCAAGCTCATCCAGTGACATAGCTTCTTCTCTCGGGGAGAGCATTGAATCCGGGCCCCTGAGTGACATTCTTTCTGACGAGGACTTATGCGTGCCCCTCTCCTGCATGAAAAAATACACAGATGAGAAATCAGAGAGGCCTTCGTCCTCTGAAAAGAACGAGAGCCATTCTGCTACAAAATCAGCTTTAATTCAGAAGCTCATGCAAGATATCCGACACCAAGACAACTATGAAGCCATATGGGAAAGAATAGAGGTAAGCTTGGCTTTACGAGTGGTTTCTTGCCCGAGTTTCAGAAATAATGTTGGAGAGACTGCATTCTCCAATTCCCACTGCATTCTCAAATATGGTAACAATTTTTTCTTCTTCAAAGAAAGACATGGAAAAGATACACGACCCCCACCTTTAGGCATTTTGTCCATCCTGAGGGTCTGGTCAGTATAGTCACTGCCTGCTGCAGAATTCTGTTGGTACTGCTCAAACTGAACGGGGTTCCTGATGAACATTGGTCGAAAACAGCTTCTAACATGTATATCCAAGGGTCTCCGGATGGAGTATCACAGTTACCTTCAGCACTTTTAAATCTCTTTTCTCAGCCCTAGAATGGCTCCCGTGTCTCTAGTACCTCCCATTAGAAAGACCAAACATGTCCATCTTACTGGTTTTTCTCTACTCCTCTTCCTTTGGGGGACCTCTGGGTTGTTTCTAAGCCGTTTCTCATATGCAGTATCCAAGAGAATCTGGGAAAAGAAATTTAACTTGGGGTAAATCTCTACTTTTGGAAGGAATTATTGGATGTGGTAGAACCTTTGAAGGCAGTCATCAAAACTCCATAATATAAGTTACGATTTTATTCTTTAAGAGGCATCTAGACCAAAAGGGTTTGCTTTCTCTAGAACTCTGTTGGAAGCAGATCCAGTTAATTTGATCGTTATTTATTTTTTTAATCGACGTATAAATGTCCATACCTTGGAAAACTTGTTCAGTACTTTATCTGGGGTAAAAATCTGCCAGGTACACTTCCAAGCCCATATCAGCCGTTATGCAAAGAGGGCAGATCACACGTGATCATTCCTCTTTACGTGGATGGAAACATGCCTGGCGAGCCTATGCTTGCTCTCCACGCTAAACTGGCTGGGTCGACAGACATACCAACTCACCAACGCTTTTCCTAGGAAAGCTAAGCCACAAATCTCTGTTTTAGTTCTTCAGTTGCTTTTACTGCTGTGGCATTAGAGACTGGAATGTCTCCTACAGGGAAACCAATAGCAGTGGAGAGCCAGTGTCAAAGCCATCTGGATTTAGAAGAGAATGTCCCTGTAACCCGGTCCACTCGGACACTTCCCTCATTCTTTGATGTATGTTTATTGTTGAACACTGTTCAGGGACCACTATAAGGCTAGGCACTGTTAATGGCACACATGGACAGAATAACTTACAGAAAAAAACTAAGTTCATAAAATAAAATTAGCATAAATATAGACTAGTAATGTTTCAAACAATTGTTACCTCAAGTATCGATGTGTCTAATCCTCCTCACAATCTTAACATTAATTACAAATGGGGTTAACTAATTGGGATAATATAGACAAGAAGAGTCAGACTGAGAGACACCAGGCGGTCTTCTCTGGAGCCCACACTACTGTCTATGTGTTCCTGTGCCCCTCCTGTATTGTAATAGAGGTTATCCGTATTCTTGCCTGGAAATGCTGTACACAGTAGGTAGAGACGATATGGCATCTCCAGAAATTCTCGCGAAGTCCTAACCCTTGTGTCGAGCATCGAATGGCATGCAGGACTTAGACCTGTAGAAGTCTAGGAAGCATACACCAAGCTGCAGGGGTCAGAATGGGATGAACTTGGCCATGGAGATGCACAGAGCCTTCCTAGCTGGAAAGTCTATGGTCAGAAAGTGGAAGTTTCCACACTTAGAGTTGACCTTATGCTGCAAGGCTCTGAAGACCATCGCAAAACCATTAGGTTTTATTAATAGGAAAATTCACTTTGTAGTGTACTTTTGCTCTTTTGAAACCCACTCTTGTTGGCTTATTTTCGAGATTGTAATTTAATTACAAGTCTCCCTTTCTGTCCCTCTCTCCCAAATCTCTCATATACCCCTTCCCACTCTCCATCAATTCCTGGCCTCTTTATTCATTGATTGTTGTTGATCCCAGTTTTACTTGGTTGCCTGTAGTTCTGTGTGAAAGGCTTAGGCCTCATGGCCTTTTCCCTGTCCATTTTGGAAACCCATTTTTTTTTTCAAGACAGGGTTTCTCTGTGGTTTTGGAGCCTGTCCCGGAACTAGCTCTTGTAGACCAGGCTGGTCTCAAACTCACAGAGATCTGCCTGCCTCTGCCTCCCGAGTGCTGGGATTAAAGGCGTGCGCCACCACCACCCAGCTCCCATTTTTTTTAATAGGCAGAGTATTTACATGGTTGAAGAACATAGACATTAAAAATTACCCAGCATATCTCTCCTTCCTGTCCCTATATCCAGTCTTGGGTTCTGCCCTGCCCTGACGTAACTGTTATCTACAGGCTTAGGTCCTTCAAGAAATTCTTGTTCTAATGGAAGGAATACTTTATAAACTAGGGATCAAGTCACACCCTTTCCTTCTGCACACATTGAAGCTCCGTTCTGTTTGTTAGTATTTCATGGCCTTCATAGGAAGCTTGAGGGGATTTTTCTCAACTCCCCATGATTTGCTGAGAGCCTATGGGATAGGTAAGTTGATTGAGAGTTTCAGGTTTGAGGGTCTGCTGCTCAGTGAGCTTTCAACATAAAATTAAAAGAGAAAAATTAAATCAAGCTACCGAAGTGGCTTTTTTCTCATAATGCATGACATAGAATAAAAATGATGAGGAGACATTAGGGAAGGGAGTGGCCAAAGCAGATGGACCTTAGCATAGGTTAGAAATTAACCAAGTGTAACGTCTGGATCTGTATGGTGTAACTAACATTAGGGTTAGCTCTGGCCTAGAGGGTGATTCTAGCCCAAGCCTGTTTACTCTTACTGTTGTTGCTTTGCTTTATTTTGTTCCATTTCTTCTTTGAAGTGCTGAGCAATCAAACCTAGGACCTCATGCATGCTAGTCCAGCAAGGCCAGTGCTCAACCGCTCAGTTATTCCTAGCCTGTTTGTAAAGTCATGCTTTATGGGAACACAGCTATCCTTTTTATTTTTTTTAATTTTTTTTGGTCTATGGATGCTTTTGCTCTGCTATGATAGACTTGAGGAGTTGTGACAGAAAATATATAGCCTGTAAAAAAGGAAGCATTTCCTGTCTAGTCCTTTGTGGGGCAAAGTTCCTAGCCTCTGCTCCAGTTGAGATGCTAGATAGAGGGACTTTGTTTTATCGGTGAGATAAAGTGAAATGCCAAGGATTTCAGACAGTAATCATACATATAGATTAGAAATCTATTTATTAGATCCACAGAAGCACTCCTGGGTTCATAAAGGAACGGTGGATGATTTTCATGACCGCGTGGGAAACAGCCACTTGTCTAGCAGGGGGTGGGGAGATGAGATTCTTGGATCTACTGTAACAGCTGAGTGATTCCCAGAAGAGCAGCCCTGGGTGGTGTCGCAGTGAAGACATCCTGATAAGCGTTCTCTGACATCGTCCAAGGTCCAAGGTCCGCTTCTCACACCCCGAGGCTCGGGATGGATGGCGCTGTCCTGGAGAACGCACCTTCCAGTTGGACGTCTGCACATCTTAGATAGGTCCCATTCTCCACACAGACACAAATGTCTTCAAACAGCAGATTATGGTATCTCGGTTATAGTTAAATGGCTCAGCTGTTGTTCTGTCTTGTTCGGGAAGGCATCTATAAACCAGTTTTAAGAACTTTGCTTGCCAGTTGGGGATGTCATCGCTCGTAAATTATTTTGGATCCAGGGCAGCAAATACCAGTTCAGTGCTTGCTCTTGGTCACTGGGCTGCATGAAATTGTCACCCTGTCTGCACAAGGGCAGCTGTCATTGCACTCCAAGATGGAGCTGGGAAGCGGTGGGTTGAGCGTCTTGTGGGTGTCGGAGAGTGGATTTAGGTGGTGCTGGCTTTAACACTGATTTCCCACAGTAAGATGGGCACAGACAGACCAATCCATTCGAACTTCATTTTGGGTATGTGCTATTACATCCATGACAACACCCTGACGGTGGCAATCATAGCGTAGCCATTTTGTTGTCTTTCCTTTCTGGTTTCCCTTTGTTATGGCTACACAAACCACACAACGGAAGTTGCTGTTTTAACCATTTGAGGTATGCAGTTCAGTAGTGTTGGGTGAAACAGCTCTTGAGAGCGTTTTCCTCTCGCAAATCTGAAACTCTGTGCAGAGGTTCTCAGCCCTGCTAATGCTGCAGCCCTGTAATATGGTTCCTCGTGATGTTTCAACAATGCAGCTTAAGGAAGAGGGATTTGTTTGGGTGCACACTTAGAAGGGACACAGTCCATGACGGTAGGGAAGGCACGGCAACAGGCAGCTTCGTGGCGGGGGCTCATGTGACAGGGACTCTTTTTCAGATCTCAACAGAACAGGGTGCAGACTGGGAGCTGGATGTGTAGAACTAGATCATCTTCAGGACCCACCCCAGACACTCATATCCTGCAGCAAGGAAGGCTCTACCTCCTAAACGCTGCACGACCAAAGCAGCCATCAGCTGGTGAACAGGAGCCTACGGGGCCATTTCACACAGAAGCTGTAACAGCAACCTACTGGTTTTCATGGTAGTGAGAATGAACACTCCTAGGTGTTGGAGGAGATGTCTAGTAAGAAGGCACAGGGACATGCTGGCACTGGGTTCTGCTTCTCCCTGCTGTTCCGTTCAATGATTGTCTTGCACTAGCTTCTTCCTCCCACAGTTCCAGTGTCCCTCATGTCGTCCCTTGTCTCTGCATTTACTCTCTTCTTTCCGCCTTCTCTCTCCTTCCTGCTTCTTCACTCTTCTGGGCCTAGTGTTCATTCCAGCTTCTGAGAAAGGAAGTGTGAGAGGCAGCCAGCTTTCTTCTATGGATGTGAAAGTTTCACAGATTCCATCTGCTCAGAGGGTCCGGATCACAAGGGCATCTCAGAAATGGACCTGTGTGTGTTTCCTGCTGGGAGAGGAAATGTGTGTTGTCCCTGCTATTTAGAACAGCTCCTTAAAAGGATGGGGGCTTGAAAGTAGGACGAAAGGGGCCAGAGAGGGAATGTGAATGCCAAATGTTTGCACAGCAAAGCTACGAAAGAAATCTGTTTAATGAATACAGGGGTAACTGAATGAACGAGTGAAAGTTTCATTAAATTTAAACTTCTTCTAGGCGAGGACTGCAAACTAAACTGACTCTAAGAGACCAGGTGGGTGAGGTAAAGCGGCCGTATAGGATGTATAGATAAGCGATATATAGGATATATAAATAAATATAAATAAATGCATAAACCAGCAGACTGATTCAACTGGAGTCTACACGTCACGTCTGCAGGCAGCCCCCTCCAGCTTCAGATGGCATCTGCACAGGAATGTGGCCTTGTTTGGCAGGAGATTTAAAAAAAATAAGTAGGAGACCTACATTTTATGTGACATCTCCCCGTTTTTAAGTCTGAATCTGAGCGGTCTTTAAAGAGACCCAGCAAACACATTCATGGGAAAAGATGTGGCTTCAAGTTACTCATCGGTAATCTTTGATGGGAAACTGCTTAGGATTTTTGGCACATAGGGTCGGTGGCTTCTAAAAAGTAATCTGGCCCTGGTTTGGGGGAAGCCTCTAAGCACGCAGGTTTTCAGCTGTGGCTGCTCATTATAAACCCTGGAGGTCATTCCAAACATCCCTGTGTCAGGCTTCACCCCAGGGCAATCAAGCCAGAATCTGATGGTGGGTGCTTGCCCTGCAAGACCGGAGACCAAGGTGGCTCAGTGGGAAAGGGTGCTTGCCATTCAAGTCTGGAGACCTGAGTTTGATCCCTGGGACCCACTAAAGGAGCAGGGAGAGAATCCATTCCATAAACTGTCCTCTGACCCCTATGTTCATATTGTGGCACACACATATACACACAATAGAATTTTTTTTTTAAAAAAAGTATTATAGTTCTTCAAGTAGCTGCAGTGTCCGGCCAAGTTGGAAAATAAACCTTTAAGCTGTTTTGACATTTTCTCTTCCTTCCTTCCTTCCTTCCTTCCTTCCTTCCTTCCTTCCTTTCTTTTTCCCAGTAGGCTAGTTATGTTACCACATCACTGTGTCTATAAAGACAATTAGTTACATTTTTGTGTCTGTTTTAAAATAAGAAAGCAGGGAAAGAGCTGACTGCAGATCTCAAGTGGAAATTTGGAGAGTGGGATGAGACGTAAGGAGTTAATGAATGGTCCACGGGGGCCACATGAAGTTAGGTTACACAGTAAATGTCATCTTAAATGCCGATGCTGGGGCTGTAATCCAAGTTGAGAATCTAAGTCAACACAACGGTTTTAAAGATAAGCCCACAAAATTCTCTTTAGGGATAATAACAGGTCTTCAGTGTGATGCATTTGTAGCAAGGCCACGAGGGCAAAGCAGCTGTGCATTAACAGTGCTGGTAGATTTGTCGAGTGGGTCAAGGTCATTGTTCAAGGTTGGCTGAGAAGAACCGCAGATGAGAAACAAATTCCTTCTTGCTTACCCATGAGGAATGCATCTGTGCAGACTCGGGTTCCTGCAGAACTTCCTATGGGCCTTGACTGTCTATTAGTGATGACTTTGCGCCACCATGAGGCAATGCGAGGCACTGCAACTGGTTCTCTGGGTTCTCTTCGCAAATTAGAACATGAAGATGAAAATATCAAGGGGCGTGTGTGTGTGTGTGTGTGTGTGTGTGCGCGCGCGCGCACGCTTGGTATAGAAGGGCCGTGATTTGGCAACATCCTCAGGTAAAAATATGACTACAAAATGCATTTGGCTTCAGGTTTACATTTTAAAGACATTTTTAAATTTGGAGAGAAGGAGATAGGGATATAGTTGGAAAAAGGAGAGGAGGAAGGAGGGAGGGAGGGAGAGCAAGCTGCAGTACATTTGCTGATGTCAGGAGACAGCAGGCAGCTACAGTCTCTCCTCCCCTGCTACGGCAGGGTCTCTTCTCTGCCTTTCTCTGCACTCCAGGTTAGCTGGCTCGTGTGCTTTGGGGTGGCATTCCTGTCTCCACCCACTAGCTCATCATACGAGCACTGTGATTATGGACATGATAGCATCTCCAGTTTTTGATGCTGTTTCTGAGGATTGAACTCGGGTCATCAGGAGTGCACAGCAAGCGTTTATCCATTAACCCATCTTGCAGACCCAAATGCTTAGGACATCAGAGAATTATTCTCTCCTACTTAAATATGAAGCAATAACTTTCATTGCTCTGGTGCTTTAGAAGGAGAGTTGCAAATCTAACAAAATCTCTACCTTTTTTGTGTACTTGTAACATTTCAGCAAGGATACTAAATAGTCAGTCCTCCTATGCCTTATCACATTGAACTGATAAAGTGTATAAATTGTCTCTTTCATTAATTAATAAAGAAGGACAGAAGAGAGAGCTACAGATCTGCCCAGTGACTGGAAGGTGGGTGTTTGGTTTTAATTCACAGCCCCGCATCTTAATTATGGACACTTAAGTCTCTAAAAGTTTACTGTAAAAGTTTTGTGTTTTTTGCTTGATTTTATTTCTTGAGATAGAGCCTGACTTTGTAGCCCAGGTTGGCCTAGAACTTACTCTGTAGCCCAAGTTGATCTCAAACTTGCGATCTTGCTGGCATAACCTCCTGAGTGTTGAGATTACAGGTGAGAGCCACTGGGATTGGATGAACTTTGCAGTTTTGAGATAGGGTATATTTTTGTTACACCTTTGCATTGATTATTTTATGAATTTCTAAACAGCAAAGGCTACATGAATGCTATTATGATTTTCCCCTATAAATCTAGAGAATTGACATCACTTATATTGAACAAAACTAGAATAAATACTTTTGGTCCCTTGTCTCAGTTTTGAAAAATAAACAATAAAAAAATTTTATTGATTGGCCTAAGTATATTTCTTAGGTCTGGAGTTTTGTATAAGGTTGGCTGGGAGAAACAAGGAAGCCACTCATTCTTGGTCAAGCATTCATTGGGATGTGTCACTTCAACATGGCTAACTCTGTCGCATGTGATTCTGGAGGAATTTCTCTTAGAAAATCTCAGTGGTATGTGAAAGCTAGGCTGTGACATTAGCAAGCTTGGACGTGTGAAACTATTCACGATGCGTTCTTGGCACTATAACATGACGAGGAACAGACATCTGGGAGGAATGGGGCCTGAAACAGACATCTTAATTTATAAGATGCCCAGAGAGGGACCAATGGTGACAGTAAGAAAGTGACTGGCCCAGTAAGCATTAGACGTGGGTTAATATGAATGTGTGTCAAATAAGGTCAGGTAAATGCATCGTAGTGCAAACCTTCATCTTGGCAGACCCGCCTTTGTGCTGCCCGTCAGGACTGTTGTTTGCCCTCTGTTCATACAAGGTAAGGAAAATCACTCCTAAAGTGAGGGTTCTGTGTCAAGGTCACTCATGAAGTCAGCCCCTGTCTGAGCCTGAGGTCTTGCCATTCAAAGCTGATGGGCTGGGAACATTCCCTGTGAATAAAAGCTTCCACAAGGAAAGATGCTTCTCTGAAGTCAGGCCTGGTGCTTTCCATTCTTCAAGCCGAAGGATGAAGATGTTGGCTTCCATCCCAGGAAGCTGGTGGCTCAGTCCAGTTCCCACGAGAAGCACTGACCTTCATGCATTAGCTAGGAGTGAAGGAAGTGACTGTATTTTATTTTTTCTTGAAAAAATCTTATTGGCAAAGTATCACTGAGAGGTGATGTTCTGACTTGGCTTTCTGGAGACTCCTCGGAATCACTTGTGTGGGTGTTTGTGCATGCATGCATGCATGCGTGCATGTGGGGGGAGGAAGGGAGGGAGAGGGAGAGAGAGCAAGAGAGGTATATCAAATTTACAATTTAACACTGTAGCCTTTTCTTTCTCTCTGACCCCCAAATTAAAGACGACATAGCTGATGATACATTTTTGCTATGATTTCTTTATTTTCTGGACCACAGAGATTTGAATTTCTAGTTGCAAAATAAACATTTAGATTTAAATTTACATTTGCAATGAAAAGCTTCAGTAAAGCTATTTTCCTTGTCTGAGCCTCACTCACTCCAAGTGTCATATCACTTGGTGCATTGTGTTTAAGAGACTACTGACAAAGGTCTGTCTGATGAGGTGTAGGACCTGTAAGAAATCGTACTGTGCCCGGATCTTCTGCTGACACAATCTACCTGGGAAATCAGCAGCTGAAGAACTCCCGTAAGAGTCCTGCTTCAGATATAAAAAAGAAGACCACAGAAGCATGGGAGACAGGACTTTATCACAAAAGGAAGTCACACTCGGTGGGAAGAGATTTGCGAGTAATGCACTCGTGAGTGAAAGGCTTCCCTTATTCTGCACAGTGCCAAGATAAGGCCAAGAATGTGGGTCCTGGAGCCACATGTCTAAACTAACTTACCCTCCGGTGTTAAACTTAGCATCTGTCTTATCTGGGGTAAGTATTTTGACTTACTGCAGTTGTAGCCCCTGTAAAATAGGATTACTGCCCCCAGCATATGACAATATGGCAAGAGAATCATGAGTTGAAGTCACCGAGGACAAGCCAGGGAGGTCAAAGCTATCCTGTACATATCAAGACACTATCTCAGAAGAGCACCTCCAAAATGAAATAGGTACATGGTGTAAGGCCGTGACAACCAATGTGCTTAAAGTGTCTAAAGAGCCCATCGTGTTACTTACCACCGTCTTCCCTCACTTCCTCCTCCACCTGTGAGTTGCCAAGGTCTCTTTGAAGTCAGCTTCCTACCTGGTCCCCCACCCATATTGTTCACGTCTACCCCTCCCACATCTTGGGACCTATCATGGCTAACCCTAGTTTCTTATACCCATTCTTTGTGAAACTCTGGGCCTCCTGCCCTGAAGGATGATGATTATGTTGTATTAGAACTGATTTTCTCCTAAATGGTCCAATAATTTTAGTTAATGCACTTCTCAGTCATCTTAGGAAGTTTATGTTGAGGAATTTACGCAACGACTATGTGTTCAGACAAATAGAAGCAGCCTTCTAGTTTTTAACACTGCCACACAGCAACCTTATAAATCATATGTACTTACTTATTTGTAAGTATGAATATTTATAATTTATTTATAATTATATACTTATAAATAATTCCCACAGTAAATTTAACCAGAAGGAGGGTGATTATACTATATGGAAAGGGGTAAGGCCTCCAATAGGTTTAGAAGTGTCCATCAAACTCCTGATGAATCAAGACAAAAAGAAATGATCAAGAAAAGATGCTGAAAAAAATCACAATAAACTGGAATGATTCTTAGGAGATGAACATTTAAGGTGGATCTCGAAGGACAGGTACAGTAAGTAAATTGAGTGTGTAGAAAAAAGATCCGTTCCCTGTTAAACTATAAGGAAGAGGGTGAGCCATACAGAAGAGAGGAGGAATGAATGCCGCTCGGTTTGGTGGTCTCGTTTGAGAGCCAGCACCAAGTCCAGGCAGAGTATCTTGTGTCCCGCTTCTAAGGCATCCGGGGTCCTCCCTGTTGCTTATGGTCAGTGCTAACCTCCATGTGGTGCTGCAGAATGTGCAGCTGCTGGCTCTTTGTTTTTAAGCCCCCAGGGACTCTAGAGAGGTTTCTCTTCTGTGAGTTTGGTTCCTGTAGAGAAGTTTCACTGTCAACGTTAGGGCACAACCATAACCACCAAGGCGGACGGAGCGCAAGGAGCTGGCGTGGATATGTGTTTTAGGCATCACAGTACAGAGCACACAGTAGGTCTGCTGTCTCTACCCCACTGCTGGCTCGTCTCATCCATGGCACAGTCTTCAGTGCCATTCGCAGGCCATCACTGATAAGATCTCCCTGCAGAATTCCAATCTCGCACATTATCTTTTTTGCTGGACATCGTAAGTGAGTGGGTTCAGAAAGAAAGTTAAGATCACTAACATGCTCCCCATCTTTCTGTGAACCGCTTGTGAACTTCCTCTCCTTTCTGTCAAGGAAGAGTACCTTCAGTTATCTCAGACGCTAGCATCTTTATCCTCTTGTTATCAGTTGGTCTGGTCCCTTCTGCCTGCTGGCATTCTCCATAAGCTGCCATCTTCTGTCTGTGTTCAGTGGACTAGTTAGTTTTGGTCAAGTTGACCCATATTCAGGTCATCCAGGAAGAGGACCAATTCCTCAGTTGAGGAATTGCCATGAAATTGTCCTGCGGCCATATCTGTGGGGCATTTTACGAAATGTTAATTGATGTAGGAAGACCCAGTCCCCTGTGGGTGGCGCTATTCCTAACCCGGTGGGCCTGGGCTCTGATAGAGAAGCAGCTTGGCAAGTCGGAGGGAGCAAGCTGGGAAAGGTGTTCATTGTCTCTGCTTAGTCCCCATCATGGCGCCCCTCAGCGATAGACTACTCTGTCAGCCAAATGAGCTCTCTACCCAAGTTAGCTTTGGCCGGTGTTCTTCTGCAAACTGGGACACGTATGTTGTATTTTCTATGTTCCCCCATTCTTCCAGTAACTTATAAGTCTAAAGGAATTTTTAGATCAAAGGTTCGATCTACCTGATCATGCAAGTTCACATCCTAATGTCTTGCCCGCTGAACTGTTGAAGAGCGTGGAGCCCTGGCCTGCGAGTCCTAGAAGCTGCGACAGTTTCTGATTCGTTGTGAAGTCTTAATATAGTGTTTAAAAATGACTTAATCTACATATGTACGGATTTTTGTGGAGTTTAAAGAGAAGGGCAATTTAATATTCAATCCAGCTGGCCTAATGTTACCCAATGCATAGTTTAACCAGCAGCCTTGGAAATTGTATGATCCTCAAAGCCCTTGTCAGTCTTCTTACTTTGAACTCCAGGACTCTCGTCCAAAGGATGCCCATGGCAACTTTAAAACATACAGTTACTTATACTTTGAAGCTCGAGGATGTGATGGCCACGTTCTTCTGGGGCAGTTATCCACTGGATGTGCGCTATGACTCAGTGTGTAACTTTCTGAACCTCATTTCCCTCACTTGAAATTGGGGTGCCTTGAAGTAGGCAGACTTGAAGGGGTGTTTGAAGACTGGTTGTGTGCTTTTGCGGGTCATCTGTACTAATGGAGAACTCACTGAGTTGTGCCCCCTACTAATTGGCAGCCCTGACATTCTCCAGGAGCTGCAGCATTTCCTTGTTCGCATGAGCATCTCTGTGCGTGGGATTGTAATCTTTTCTCTATGAGTGAGGGCCTTGTTATTATGAAAGAAGTGCATGTTTCCTAGAGGAAAGTTTAGACTATTTAAGTAACAACTCAACAATCACAGGTAACCTTTTGAATAACCTTAGTATTCTACAAATACTCCATCAGTCTATGTGTGTTGCTGTAGAAGACATTTGGCTTGTCAGGTCTTAATCAGGAAAGCATTTGGGGCAAATCCAAACAGGATTATAGCAACATGTTCCACTCCACACTTGTGTCAAGGAACGGCCTCTTGTTTTCTGCAAACTTCATGGGAATGTAAGAAACTATTGCTTACTGAAGATGATTGAGTCTCCCTAACAAAATGGAGAGGGGGAGAATTTGAGCTGTGGATAAAAATCACCAGAAAGAAAAGAGGAGAGAAAGGAAGAAGAAGAGAGAGCAGAGAGGCAAAGAATAAGAGGAGAGGGGCTTGGAGAAGAAGGGATGAGCAGAAGATCAAAAAGAAACAACAGTCGAGACAAATCAAGAAGAGAAAAGAGAGCTTAAAATAGGAAGAAGGCTTTAAACCCCTAGCTGGACCAGGATTGGATGGGTTGTGGGGCGAGGACAAAGCAGGTGCAAAGCTGTGGGGTAAGAGCCAGCAGCAGAGGGTCTTACCACCCCTCTTTCTCTCCTGGCACCCATGAGGGCAAGTTTGTCCAGACAGAGTTTGGTGTGGTGGTCCAAATCTGGAAAAAGACTCCTAAATAATCGTTTCGTAGCTTTACGACTTTAAGTGAGAGGCATAGCTCATCCATGCCCAGTGTTTTTCTCTGTGCACTGGGAAACCTGTCAATGATGCAATAGTACTGCTAATTATTAAAATAGCTGGAGTGTAGTGCTGAAATGTTGAGCCTTTAAAGTCATGCCTCTGCTTATGAAAAACCTGCAGTTAGACCATTTAAGGGGGTGGAGAGGTGGATCAATAAATAAGAGCACTGGCTGCTTTTCCAGAGGACCCAGGTTCGGTTCCCAGTACCTGCAGGGTAGTTCGTAATTTTAGCTCCAGTCCCAAGGGGCCCATGGTCTTCTTCTGGTTTCCTTGAGTGCTGCATGCACATGGTGCATGGACATACATGCCGACAAAATACTTGGCACATACAATAAAACATTTGGAAATATTTGGAAAAAACATTTAAAATCATTATTATTGTAAATTCAAATATTTTATAAATTCAAATAATATTGTAAATTCAGATATTTTGTGCTTAGAGGCAAATAAAGATCAACTAAGCTGTTCGAGTTTCCCTGTAGGTTTGGGGGTGCTCAAAGTAGAGTCCTACTTAGAGGGAGTCTTCAAATCTTGGGGCATGGCGAAGTTACTTGGGAACATGCCCAGCTCCACGCCCCACAGCTGTTAAGTGTTCGAGTCCATCCATGTCTTAGCTTCTTCCTTACGAAGCAGAGTGTATGGGTATCTTCTAGGATACTTGCGAGGATTAAAATAAGGCTTGATGAACAAGTACTCGGTTAATATGTTTTAATTATTAACAGTTTATTACCATTTGCTGTATGTTCTGAAGTATTTTAAAGCATTTTAAATTATACCTTCATGCTATGCATTTCAGCCTTCTTATGTTCCTAGAACCTTTGATAATTTCTTTATATAAACAGATAGGAAGCAATGAGGTCAAATTTCAGTTCGGCTTCCCTCCTGTAGATGGCTGAGCTCAGAATGGAACTTCTCTATCTGGTTAGTTTTAAGAGCGCTACTTTGTGACATTTCTGTTTGTTTTCATCTGATGGTTTTGCCTTTTCCTTCTGCAACAGTTGCCCTGGGACGCTTTTCTATTCTAAAGCCACTCACTGGACCCCTAGGAAGGAAGCTAAAGGCTTTGCAAAGCATCAGGCTGCCAATAGCTGACAACACATCTCTCTCCAGTGTTTGCTTTCTTCCCTCCGGTTCTGGGCTTTGTGACCAGGCAGGGGCAGACAAGTGAAGCGGCAGAGTCCTGAGAGAACTGCTTCTAATCCCCAGGACTTTACCTTGGGCCTCTGGATCTGCTGACAGGGAAGCAAGTAGATACATGGTTGGGAAGAGATGAGCTGTGTTTGAGTATGATCATACAAAAACCTAAATTAGACATTTCAGATAGGAATTCTGCATGAGAATTATGCTTGGAAATGTGTGAATCTACATACTGGAGGATGTTCACATCGAATCTCAGCGCATAATCTTGCTTCTAAGTGGATTCCTAATTTGCTGGCTTCCGAGCCTGCTTTGTTAAAGCTGCACTGTGGGGAGACTGTGATGTCCCTTAGCTGTTACTTGTTGGTGGTCCCACTGCTAAAGATTTGTCCCCAAGAATATGGCCTTCGCCCCACCCTCAAAAAGTTGTTAGATTTTATTATGAAGTGTTTGGTTATTAATAGAAACATTTGTTGGTGACATCCTCACCAACCTGCAGGTTTCCCAGCTGTACTCTGTCCAATGGCTCATGATGTTGGAAGCAGGACCGTGGCTGTCTCTCTGAGTGCCCAGAGCAGTTGTTGACACCCATCAGGCTGTGGCTGTATGGGGATATCTCTCATCCGTCTTCTCAGCAATGCCTAGCACAGTTCTGTACACTTAGTGAGCAATTGTGTGTGTGTGTGTGTGTGCATGCATGCATGCTTCTGTGTGTTCCATATGTTTGCATGTAGAAATGGGGTAAATTAGTGTGCATGTCCATATAGAGAACAGAGGTCAGGTCAGGTGTCTGCACTGAGTACTCCCATCTTAATTTTTGAAACAGCATCTCTCCCTCAGCTTAGAGCTTACCACTCACCTTAGCTGGATAGTCACTATGTTCCAGGGACTTTCTATTGCCATAGCTGCCTTGAGTTTTTGAGAGTGACACTTAAAGTCCAGAAGTTTGTGTTTTACACTCCCCCCATCATCCTGCTTATTCTTTCCCCCCTGCAATATCCCCCTGAGCCTTGGTGGTGGCTGTGGGGGATGAGAAAGATGTCCCATTGATGGGTGAACAACTTTAATGCACTTTCTCTGATAATTATCAAGGAATCTCAATTTGTTGTTGTTGTTGCTGCTTGTTTTTTTTTTTTTTTGAGACAGGGTTTCTCTGTGTAGCTTTTTGGAGCCTGTCCTGGAACTCACTTTGTAGTCCAGGCTGGCCTCAAACTCAGAGATTCAGCTGCTTCTGCCTCCCAAGTGCTGGAATTAAAGGCATGCGCCACCACCTGAAAAATACACTGAAGTTCAAAAGCAGGAAGTAACTCATGTAGTAACTACTGGAATGAGATTCTGTTCCATCTGGCTCCACCACTGTTCCTTAGTGTACACGTTGGCTCATGATAAACATCCTCCCTCTCCCTCTACCCCCTTTCTGTCTCTTTTTAGCCCCTTCTCTGACTCTCTCTCTCTTACGATATACCATCTCTGCTTCCCCTACACAATCTTCATTTTCAACTTTGAATTTTTGGGAAGAAAGGCTACCAGTACACCAGCCTGCCTTCCATGATTTCACGTGGCACCAGTGAGACTCTGTAGTTGGGTACCGAGTCCATCACCTTCTGGCTCCATGGCATCAGACAGTTGTCCTTGCCTTCCGCCCTTACTCTTCTCATCTGCGTATCGAGGGTGACAGCAGTCACTAGCTCGTGTGGTCGTTCCCGGGCCTAAGTGGTTTATTTTAAGAAGATGCTTACAGCAGGTCCTAGCTCATGGTGAGGGCTGCTTATTATTTCAGCTAGAATTATCTGGATGGATTCACCGAGCCCTTAACTGTGGAATACTGAGAAAGTGACCGTCAGGCTTTAACGATTTAAAATCCTCACCAACAGAAGTTGCCATGTTTTTTTTCTCCAAACAGTTAAGTAGTTCACGCTTCCGAGGCTCTTCAGTGCGGCCCTGTCCGAAGGCAGCTGATTTGGTCTAGCCTGGGTCTGAGTTCTCTACCAGGTGATAGAATTCAGGTGTGTGTAGTACACATCCCAGTGGCAAACACCATAGGGAAACTGGCCATCCAGGAAGGGGCTAACTGCCATCTGATAACCATGTCCCCAGTGGGTAAACTGAGTCATTCATCTGTAGCAAGGCACAGGTAGAGAAGTCTAGCTCAAGCATTTAGCTTCCTCTAACTTTTCCCACGGTACGTTAGGGGTGAACTCTGTAGGGATCTTTCCCGTTGAGCTTCTTTCAAAAGCACAGACAGAAATGAGTGTGATGGGAGAAGGGACCAAGGAGCCAGAGAGCTTACCTCAGTGTGTGGGCTGTGGGGTTGGGGGGGTGCTTGTCAGCTGGTTACCGTGTGTCTCTGGAAGCACCCCTCCTTTGCTCAGTGTGGCACCCTGGGAGGATCAGACTTCAGAGTAGGATCTAGGTTCAAATCTCGCCCCTGGCACTGAGCAAATCACTCCTCTTCTGACTCATATTTTCCTTGTCGATTAAGTGACCTTCTCCCCAGGCAGTGGTGACAACACAGCCTCGGCTTCCTGCTGTGTGAGTTCCCTGCCCTTTAGGGAAATGGCTTTCAGTTTTAATTGAAAAGTAATAGAAACTTAAACAAAAATAAAACCCTTATGCCTATGATTCCCTAAGTCAGTGCTGTGTCTTCTCTCCCAGCGAATGACTGTGTCCTGGCCTCTTATCTGGTGCTCGGAAAATCATCCTCTGTACTGTGGGTACTCAGGTACCTTTGCCGGTGGGGGAGGGGTCAACCCGACAGTTTATATTAATGAGAAGAAGCTGGCTATGGGGGGAGACAAAGGAAAACACAAGGAATAATGAGTATCACAGCCTGTAAATGTCTCCTATTATTGCTATCTTCAAATGTTTGATGTTAGGACTCCAGCAAACATTTTATTACTGTTTTTGTTATTGTTGTTATTATTACTATTATTACACAAACCAGTAAGTGTGAGATTCCATTTTATTTTTTAGTCATTAAAGAAATAAATAGATGCTTTAGAAAATTTTAAAGTAAGTTTACCAAAAACCAAACAAAACAAAAGAACACCTCACGACAGAACTTTCAAGACGTAAGTAATTGAGGGCGGAGGTGTCCTACTGACCAGTGAGTGACCTTAGGGCCAACCGCAGTGCTTTTTCCTTCCGTCTCAGCTGCCAAGTTTTCTTCCAGGTTCTGAATCCTGTCTTGGCCCTGGTTAAGATGTCTCAGACTGTGTCAGATACGAGTGTGGCAAGCGATCAGGGTGGACGGCAGCAGCTGGGACGAGAGGGGCTGGACCACCAGAGAGGGGCTCAGGTCACTCTCCATGTGTGTCTAGATGCTGAGCAGAAGGGACACCGAGGACTAATAAGGAAGATTGGACTGGGAATGACCGAGGCGCTGGTTGAAGTTTGAACCTGGAGGACCACAATGATTCAGCTGTGGCCATGAGCCAAACGTGAATAAAAGGTGCTCTTCACACAGGGCAGGGCAGCGCCGGTTGGGCAGGAGAACACCTGGCTTTTAGAGTGAGCTTTGCCTCCCATGTAAATCTGCTCTCAGAACGCTAGAGAAACACACCCGCATATGGCAGCACCAAACACAGGAAGGAACAAGTCTGGGTTCACACAAGAGTTCTGTGCATGACAGAGAAGTGCCTCACTACTTATTACAAACGTCTTTTTTTTTCCTCACATGACCATATATCAGAGTTTAGACATGCTTCCTATTCTTCTGGCATTTTGTTGTTTGTCCATTTTTGTTTTACAAGACAGGACTTCTCTGCATAGTCCTGGCTGCCCTGGAACTTCCTCTGTAGACCAGACTGTTCTCAAACTCAGAGATCCACCTGCCTCTGTCTCCCGAGTGCAGCTATAAAAGATATGTGCCACCATGCCCAGCCATCTGTCGGCATTTTCCTACAATGATATTCATCCTTTTGTGCCCATTTTTGTCTAACAGTATGCTGGTACATAGTAGGATTTTAGTAAATATTTAAGTGAATAAATAAATGATCACTCTTCTTCTGAGTAAATTGGGAACATGAGGACCTTGGGGGAGAGTTGATGAGGGGAGGGGAGAGGCAGAGAGGGGAGCAGAGAAAAATGTAGAGCTCAATAAATTATCAATAAAAAATTAAAAAATAAATGATCACTCTTTGCTGTACTATAGTTTGATCCATACTTCAAAATAGAAAAAGCATTTCTAGATTTCCCCCATTTCAACATGTTGTTATTCACGTTGGCCTCATTTTCCTTCGTTCACACCTCAGATGTCAGCGGATCCCCTGGAAGCCAGGATTGTCTGTGCATGTGTCTAAGTGTGAATGTGTCTGCGAGTGGAACATTCTTGGTCTAAGAGACGTTGTATCCGGTGATGGGGATTTCACATGTTACCCTCATGCACCGAGCCCCCTGATAACCCACAGAGGTTCTGGAACAGCGGGAAAGGATGATGCAGGAAATAAATGCATTGAGAACGGAGCAGACTCCGGTGAAACCGGGTTTCCATTACGCAGTCTTAGAGCCACACACAGAAATAGCAGCGGGTAGAGAGCCACGGTTTGCCTAACGGAAAGCACAGCGTAGCTTTGGTTACGAACGGGAACCCCGAGACTTGTTGTGTTTCTATTTCGGTGCATGAAATTTGGCAGTGCCAGGGGAGGGGTAGCAGAATGGGCAGCAGATGAGAATTAGCGAGGACGGGCTGCAAGCAGGGAAAAGACCCTGATCTTTGATGGCAGCCCTGTTTTGCTGGCAAGCTGGGCTATACACAGAGAGACACCATCAAGGAAGATTCCTTAGGCCCCTGCATTTGCTAACCTGCATCCAGAAATCTCAGTGAGCCATGCACGCATGCCTATTGAGGAAATATGACACATGTGGTTTAAAACTCTTTGACTATGGCCAGTCACTATGATGCGGGGCCTGGACATTCTCATGTGCTTTAATCGTTTGTTGCTTCTGGAAGATAATTCATCATTTAGTATTGATTATATTTAAGATAGCATACTTTTTGTCTTTTGGATTCAACTAGCTGTTTCCAAATCTTTTGCTTCCTGACTTTGTCCACAACCCAATTTATATACAATAACTTAAGTCAAACTTAGCAGTAAGTGGTGGTTAATATGCGGACTAAGCTATGATTTCCATCCCAATTGTCAGTCATCGGCACTGTCCTGTAGGGGAGAGATAAGGCTTCTTTAAGTTTATGTACTCACCAAAGAATCTTGGTTTTGCACAAAATTCGTTGTGGTATTATATGATGATTTGAGTTCCACCGGACTCCACTGTGCACACAAAAGTAATGTAACACCAGTGATGGGAATTTGTAAAGTATTGAGAGCCTGGGAGGGAAGCGTGGGGTGGCCAGGAAGAACCTGGAAACACATGGGCGCATCACCGAAGACGGGAGTGGGAGTGGCGCTCTGTAGTGAGAGTCTCTGGGCCTCTGTGACATCTCTGATCTCTTCCCTTCGTAACAGAAACGTTTCCCTGGGCTTTGTTTATCTGTTTTTCTCTTTTCTAACCCTCTATCCCATTTTCCTTTATTCTACTGATCTACTAGAGACAAATTGTTCAAACTAAGGGTTATCAGTCTTAAAGACTTATCTAGAGTATACTAAGTAATAAAATTCTTGTCTGAGAAGCATGACAAGAAAATGGATTCCTATACATCATTCTTCCCTTTGTGTTAGAATATCCTTAGGAAGGTATTAAGGTATCGATCATAATTAGTAGAAGATTTTTAAAAAGGAATGGATTTAGCGTCCTAGGGAACAGAGAATGGAAAGGACACAGAAGCCTGCTCTTGCTCCTTGTGACCTCCAGGTGGTGCTGTCGACCCAGACATGGAAAGCCCATGCCAGGCTCCGTTTGTAGCTGGATTTTCAGTTTTTCAAAACTATTTTCTGTCTCTACAGATGTGTTCTTTTAAATGGTCAATAAAATTTTATAACCACTATTTGAAAAATCGCAAGATTATTGTGATTTGTGCTTCCCGGGCAAGGATATTTCTTTCTGTCCAGACATTCTCAGTCAGTCAGATGTCTGCATTTGTTCTGTCGTCCCTTTTCCGTCCTGCCCATCTCTCCCGTACCCAGGCTCAGCCACAGATACGTGGATATTTGACGGGACTCATCGGGTATCTTTAGATACTGTTTAAATTTAAAATACACTTCCTCGTTCAGCTATAGTAACTCAGTCCCATGCACTCTGAATGGACACAACCTTTTTTACACCCCAAGCCAGCGTGAGATTTGGAGGTGGTCAGGGAGATGCTTGTCACACACTAGAGATATTTCAAGGTCACTTATGCAGTGCACCCCGTGGTCTGATCATGTTCTCTAGGAAAGCGTTCCTAGATAAACACCTGGAGGAGCTTTCGTTTTCTATTTAGAAAGATTTCGGGCCACCAGCCGTGGAAATGCCCTTACCAAAAAAGAGCAGGACGAGGCGTTACCATAACGTGGGGGCAAAGTGAGGAATTTTTAAGACCGACTTTAAAGATCATCAACTAATTTTCCTTTTGTGTCCCTCCTATCTCTCTTCTCTCACAGGGCTTTGTGAACAAGTTGGACGAATTCATCCAGTGGCTACATGAAGCCATGGAGACCACAGAGAACTGGACTCCTCCTAAGGCAGAGACGGATAGCCTTCGGCTGTACCTGGAGACACACTTGGTAGGCATGGTGGTGTTGTGTACTGTTGTTTCTGTAAAGGACTTAGATTGTGATGCTGGTTTGTTTAGGTCCAGTAGCCACTTTAGTTACCAGAAGTCTTTAGACGCTAACGAGGCCAAGCTTCAGTGGGGTTAAACCACAAGCTGAACATTTGCCAGCATTTCAAGCAGCAAGATGACACCCAAGGCCTCCATATTTCAAATCGATGTTTCAAAGCTCTTTCCAGAAAGGCCCCTGTTTTAAAATAGCTTAGAAAATCTTATTAGGCCTGTGTTCTCCTAAGTGACAATTGAAGATTTCTCTTTTGAAAGAAACAAATGAACAAAAGAGAAAAATTGGATGACCATTCTGAGGCATTCTAGAATTCTTGTAAAATTAATGAGCCTCTCATTATCAAGAAGGTCTATTTAATCTGTTCTACACTTGGCTATTTTAATAAAATATTTAAAATGATGATCTCCATCAATTCTGCTGCTAGGTGGATTTTTTCAGCAGATAATTAATACAACTGTCATCACACCGGGCCCCGTGCTTAGGGAAAACCAGGGAGTAGTCAAGGAAAACATTAGGATGGCTGCGCTTTGGTTCTGCTCAAAGCAGGAATTATAGACCAGGGTACAGTTGATGAACCTCGGGAGGTTTGTGCCGAATGCTTTAAGTGGCCGATATCAATTATGAAGGGGTGGGAACTACGTAGCGGAGCGTGATAAAGCGTGGCAAAGAAGCGCGTTGTCATAGGAAACGAAAACTCAGGCTTTAAGGATCTCATCTTTATTCCTTTCACTGATAGAATAAAATTGACAAAGGCAAGGAGCACGAAGCCTTGGGTACCCAACTGTGGGACTGATTTCTGCCCCCTTTACACGCTTGGAATGTGGATTAAGTCAGCATCGTGTAGTGTCCCATGGAAGGCGGCTCATAGGAGAGACTGGAGAAGGACAAAAGGGGGCAAGAAAGGAAGAATTTTAGTTCCCTTAGTGTTGTGTTTGGCAGCATGCTTGATGTCACTGCAAGGAAGGCGGCCGCAGGATCCAGTTGCTGCTTGCAGACAGGCTTGTGGGTGATCGCGGATGGCCTGGTGGTGTGGAGAAACTCCAGTGGCCCTACGTGGCTCTCTTGTCCAGGGGTTTTTAAATGCTGCCCTTAGCATTCAGTTCCCTGTAGAATTCAGTTCCCATCTTTTAGAGGGCATTTCATAATCGCAAGATAAAGATATTCAGTGCTTTATGATGTAAATTATATTAATTAGAATGTCAACTTTTCGCTGGCATTGTTCTGACAGAAACTCTAATCTGTGTTTAAACAGGATGATATGAACTTTATTTCACATCCAGTGTGCTGTCTTAATTTTCTTGATTTAATATTTTATGGAAAACACACATTCAGCTTTTGAGGTTTCAAAGGGCACAAGGGCATAAGGGTGCCTTGACTGTGGGTTGCTTATGGAAAGCCAGGCGCGGCGTGCAAGCCGAGGGCCCTGTCCTCTCCAAGTGATGTGCCCTTTGTCGCCAATGCGTCTTCCTGTCTCAGTTAGAGGGCACAAATTCTTCCTTGACATCCTTGTGCTGGCCTCACCTCGTTCTAGCCCAAAGCTTCATATTGAGCAAATAATTTGTATTGTTCTGGCTTATGCAGGTGTTACTAACTTCATGTATCTAACGGAAGAACTGATTTTTGAATATTCTCATTCAATTTAAATTGCCACCTCTGTCTACTGCCTTACTCTATGCAGCCTTAACAACTGCAGACCTTCTTAGAGGTGACTACAGGGAAGCCCAGCCATCCATACCTGCCTCTACACAATGTTCTTAGCCCAACACAGGGGTCGTTACCCACTTGCTGTGGACTACCACAGGGTCCTTCTTGAGAAATCTCTCTTGTAGAGTGGTCTGTTTCTGTCAGAAGGTTAATACCTTTTGGGGGGGGTGCTTTTTTTTCCTTTCTCTGTGTGATCATTCTGGCGGGAATATAGGTGATATTGGGACAGTTTGCTGATAAATTCTGGTTTATAGGCCAGTCCTCTGAATGCGAAGTCAGTCAGACCTTACTTCTGATGTTCTGAATTTATGTTCTGATGTCATGTGTGGTCGTTTCTTTAGCTTCCTCTTCACGGTTTGCTGTGGAAAGTTCCAGGAGCCACCGAGAGTCACTGGACCATTTCCCAGGCCACTGACCCTCGGACAAGACTCAGTTCCTCTCTGTCCACATTGTCTCCTGCCCTAGCTGTCACCTGCACCTTATTGCACTGCCATTATACTGAATTAATACTCTTCTTAGTCTTAAAAGGAGGCAAAATCTGCCTTTCTGTAAGAACTGTACAAGTGAACCTGGGGATTCCTACCTAGCTCACTCTACACAAACCGTTCCCGTTTCCCAATGAGTAAGCAAATGCATTTTGTGGCGTTACTCGGTGGTAGAGGTCATCAGACAACACTCGTTAAAGCATTTTTCTAGATTCTACCACTCAGTCTTTAGTCCACACCAGCATGAGACCCCAGAGTGGCATTCTTCTCTGGTGGAATAAACTGGAATGGCTGGCGTCTTCCAATATTTACTGTAAAGAAAAAAAAATACCAAAATAACAGTTGTACATTTGTATCTTGATACGTAATTCAATTATTTCCAAGATTGTAGCCAAGGTGTTTTTTTTTCCAACACAAATCAATTAAAGTTTCACAAAGCCTTCCTGAGAGAGACACAGGAAGTCTATTTTAGCTGTGGGAAACGGTGAGAAATTGTCATGGTACATCAGCGGTTTTCCATGAGAATTAATCATCTGCTTGCAAACTGGCTGCTTCTTCAAAAATACAGTTCCTATCTTTCTGGAAACTGGCATTTTCAGGAAAATGTCATTTGGGGGTGGTGTGTTATGAGTACTGGCCATTCTCCTCAGCTGAAGCAGTTTTAGAAGTAGCGCCGTGAAAATGTATTGTTGGGCAGATTTCCTTTTCGCTGTCTTTCCGTCACTTCTGTTCCCTTCCTGGCCTTTCAAAAACAGCTTTATTGAAGTGTTTGGCCTGCCCTGGATTGCGCATTTTAGAGTATGAGAGTTGAGGAGCTTTGCCAATCTGAACGATACAGACACCAAGCCAAATCATGGTAGCAAGTGCATGCATCAGCCCACCCATGCGTCAGCCCACCCATGCATCAGCCCACCCATGCGTCAGCCCACCCATGCATCAGCCCATCCATGCATCAGCCCAGCCCACCCATGCGTCAGCCCACCTATGCATCAGCCCACCCATGCATCAGCCTACCCATGCATCAGCCCACCCATGCGTCAGCCCACCCTTCCTCATGCCATTTTGTAATTCCTCCTCCCAGCCCCTCCCCAGACTCCTCCCTACGCATTTGCTGATTTACTCTATGTCGCTCTCCAATTAGTTTGGACTTGCTCAAATTTCACATGAATAAGACCGACCAGCGTGCTCTCTGCTGGGGCGTGAGCCCGACCTGGAGTCCAGCCTGTCTCTTGATAGATATGTCATCACTGTATCTGTCCGCTGTTCTTTCTGTTTTCTTGGTAATAGTAACTGTCACATGTACATGTACCATGCATGCTTGACTCATGGAGTTCCTCATGAAGCTGTTCCTCTGCAGTCTTTCAGAGTTTGTATGTCTGGGTAGAAGCCCAATAAATGAAGACACTGTGGCTAACGCTCACACGCCAGGGCACATGGCTCTGCTTGCGTGTGCTTTTCCTTTAAGGAAGTGTGTCTTTAGAGCACAGTGGTCAGGAGTAAGGCAGCAGAATCGGCCATGCTGGCTAGAGCCTCGGTATGTCCATGTGCTTCTGGGATGGCGACTCTCACCTCCAGAGTCGTTGTCATGCAAGCCAAATTCACCAAATGAGGAGACCACATTGTAGGCATCAGTGCCAGGAAAACAAACTAAGTGTGTATATTATCTGGGAGTTTTTTTGTTTTTTGTTTTTTGTTTTTTTTTTTTTTTTTTTGTCCAGACGAGAGTTGCCCTTCCCTCCTCTCCTCCCATACCTCCCCCTGAATCCACACCTCCTGTGTTTCTGTTCAGAAAGGGGCAGGCCTCCCATGGGTATCACAAAACATGGCATATCAAGTTGCAGTAAGACTTAGCACCATCCCTATGTATTAAGGCTGGGCAGGGCAACTCAGTAGGAGGAATGGAGTCTGTATCTCTGGGAGTCTTACTGTTATAAGATCTATCTTACTATGTAGCCCAGGATATCGGAGAACTCGCCTTGGAGCTCAGGCTGGCCACTAGCTTGCAACCTCCTGCCTCGGTCTCCGGAGAACTGGAATAGCAGCAGGTACCACCACAGTCGTCTTGAGAAGAAACAATTCTTAAGTCACTTTCATTTGTGGGAGCTGTGAACAAAATGAGGGCTGTGGAGCCAAGATTCAAGCTCCTCCAGGTCAGGCGCCACGAGGGCCAGGCGGTTGCTTAGGTGCTAGTGTATGGTGAATGAAGTTGGCTTCTCTTGGGGGCTTTCAGTTGAACAGAGGCAACCCCAGGTCATGTGACATAGTCCTGGCCGGTAAAATTTTTATAGGATAAATGAAGGAGTTCAGTGAAAAGGTTTATCGTGTTCCTAGAGTTAATTGGATGGATGCAGTCCTCAAAGGGCTTATATCATCCTGCTGGTTAAAACAAGAGCACAGAGCCTGGGATTTCACAGGAAGGGTAAAGGAGGTTACGGTTAAACCTTAACCTCAGCTGGCATGGGTGAGACCCAGCTTGAGCCTTGCAGGTTGGTGCTGGGCAGGAAGGGAGACTAAATGACATTTTAAATGGCCAGACTTTCCTCTGGGGCACCGAAGGTTTGGCTGTGCTTCAAAATAGGAGAGGGAGAGGAATCCGTCACAAATCCCGTGGGGGAAAGGCCAGCCTAGCTTCGATGAGCTGAATGAGGTTAACGGAGTGATCATGGCGGAAAATGGGCCCGACTGTAGCATTTGAAATTCTAGCACAGACTAGCCGCTATCATATTTCAAAAGCATGACTTTTTGTGTAAATATGACAGGAACTTCATAAAGTGAATGACAGACAGTACAATGGTTAAAGTCTATGGAGAGTCCCTCTCTCACCGTCTCCTGGATATCAGCTCTCCTCGCCTGCTCTCTGTCATTTCAGAGTCATTCCAAGTGTTGAAAAACAACCACACACACACATGTGCTTTGCTTTGTCCCCAGTCTGTATTAGCAACAGGTCAAAAGCAGTAACTATAATACAACTCTATCCCTGTGTATGGCTTGTTAGCCTTTCCTGTATGAGCACGCCATGGTTTATTTTAACCAATCTTTTATGCTGGACATTTAGGTTATGTGTAGGCCTTTTCTATATCAAATGATGCTTCTGGGCCAAGTGCTTAGAAATTAGTCATCTTATTTAGTATGGGTGTGTCCTTACACGGGTAATATCCAGCCAAAAGGCTATGCACGGTCAACATTTTCATCTATTACTGAAGCATCTTTGGTGGCGATGACGCCATTTGCCGTCAGTGTCTGAGCATGCCCCCCTCAGTCTTGTAGGCACACTGCTTACCTTTGTCCCCGTGGTAGTTGGCGGGAGGTGCCTGTTATACTTCTGGCATTTTTGGTGGAGTTGGTGTCGTCTTCATGTTTGGGGGATTATTTGCATTTTTTTCCTTGGGACTGCCTGCTCATTACCATAGCCCGTTCTTCTGCTGGGTCCTTGTTACTTCTAGATTGACATGAGCTTTTTAAATATTAAAGGAATCAACCCCTTGCCTGTGTTGTGGATGGAAACAGTTTTTAAAGGAGCCATCAAGAAGTCTCTCCTAAAGGGACAGGGACATTTCAACAATTGGTGTCCATGCTTAGGCAGACCCGGGAGGCCAATGCTGGGTCCCTACTCCTGACAAAAATCACAGAAAAATTCCTGTCCTAGAGAGACCAGCATGTGGAAACTCCTATCTTAGACAGACAGCAATGAGTTTAAGATCAGAGAGTCCGTGGATGAATGCGGAGATTGAGAGCATTTGAGCAGTGAGGATTGTGGGTGAGGTTGGAACAGAGAACAGGAACAGACTGAAGGGCAAATGAGAGATTTGAGCCAACAGCTGCTTTTGAGGCTCGCTCACATTCAGTCAGAAATTCCAGCGGGCATCTGTTTGCCCTGCTCTAGTCTGTGGTATCCTACACCCAACATAGCATAGGCAAGACTTGCGTGCAGTGAAGGATTGGAAGCTGCTGTCTCTGGGTGTGACCTGGGCCTCCAGGCAGTGCTAACTGTGTGTGACCAGGTAGTGTGGCACATATTGTGGCTGAGGAAAGCACGGCCACTGTCCTTCACTCAGAGTCTACGTAAAGGGAAACATTAAACTGCACTCAGTGGGAAAGTCAGACAGTATGAAGCAAGTGTAAAATGAAAAGCAAAGCCCTCCACCCTCCGGACTGACCAGGCTAGGCAGTTTGTCCTGTGCTTTTTTGAGCCCTTCAGTGTAAGGTAAGTGTATTTTAAAGTGTGTGATGTCCGTTCTATTCAATAACTCGTTTCCTCAGACATGTTCCCATCGGCATACAAAAATCCGAGGTGCATTTTCCCAGTTCCTTAATGTTTTACCATGTGGAGGACGTGCCTCAGTTTATTTAATTAAATCTTGTCATGATAGCATTTAAGCTGCCTCCATATCTCTGCCTTCTTTTTCAAATAATGCTCCATGAATATTCAGGCTAACCCTGGTGGAGCATCTCCTTGTCCTTTGCCAGTTGGCCTATAGCAGCAACTCAGAAACCCCCTGTAATCAAATCAAAGAACTATAGGCTGAGCCAGATCCGTGTTTGTGTGTGTGTCTGGCGGGGGGGGGGGAGCTCTCTGAGTCCCTGTTTGCAGGTGGACTTTCAAGGCAAGCCTTCTGACCCGTTTTGTTTTTTTTTTTGTTGTTCCGTTTAGTATTAGTCCCTGCAATTTGAATTGGCTGCCACAAGGTGGCAGAGGAGCACCAAAATCCATTTGTTCTTGACGCGCCATCCTTATTGTGTCTTTACCCCAATCTTCATAAACACAAATTGGACTTAACTAGCAATGAGTCTGGTTAAAAGAATGATTGGCAAAACTATATGCACCCATTTGTCGTCTCTACTTAGACCTTGATGTTTTGTTTCTGATCAAATTGATTTCATTTCTATCACAAGGAAAACCAGTGCATCACCCACAGTTTTCCCTCAACACTTCTGTCTTTTGTTTGCCCTCCTGGGTCTACCTCTGCTCCATTTCTTTCTGCTGGAAGTTAAGAAATCACAGAGTCTTTGTTTTTGTTTTTGTTTTTTTTTTTCTGGCTTCCCACCTCTCCTGCCTTCCTTTCTCTGCTGGGATGGTGGCCAGCTATGGTCTGAGCAAGGGGCGCTTCACAAAACCAGTAGCTGCCTTGGGGTTGTGGCACTCAGCTAATGGGGCTCAGTCAGCTGGACTTCAAAAGCCAGAGCTGTGTGTTTGGCTCAGTTGCCTATCAACCCCTTCAGCCTGAGGAGCAAGGCTGTGGCCTGACAGGAGCTTTGACGTTCCATTTGCTCGTACCCTTTAAACTCCTTCCAGTTTAGAGCATGGCTGAGTGTGTAGCAGGAAGAGAACGACACTGGTTGTCCTCTTTGGTGTCATTTGAAATAATTCCCAGGCTCCAATCCTTTGCTATGGTGGGTGGGGATGCCGGTCTGTAGGAATTTACAGCGAGTGGGCAGTTTGTTATTGCTTGCTCTGAGGAAGGGGACTAAGCCGAGTGGGAGGCTCCCTTTGGACATGTGACAGTCATAACCACATTCCTGCGCTCACATGACTGACTCATTCCATGTGTCGAGGAGACATGTGTACGCTGCCTTTTCGGCTAAAAGGGAAGTGTAAGGCATGTGAGAACCGTGCCTTTTTTTCTACTTGGTTTAAAGACTCTTAGTTCTTAATACTCAACAGTTCTCGCTATTCCAAAAATTGTTAGTGCCCAGTTTACTAAGCTATAACTTATTTTTTTAATTAGGCATAATAACCGCTTTTAACTTGATTGCCAGGGACGCCCTGTGTTTAGCAAGTACTGCATATCCAGGCAACCTGGGCAGTGAAGAGTTTCCAGACAGGCCTTGCTTTAGGAGGCCCACGTACAGGGCAGAGAGCATTGATTCTAGACGAGGGACTCACCAGAGTTGGGGTACCTACCTAGGTCTTTCCTGATGGACCTCAGAAACAGTTCCCCATGTATGCATCTTAGTATGTGGAATTTTGGAATCTTCAAGCATTTTTTCTGGTGTAAATAATAAAAACTCCATATCTTTATATTAGCCAGAAAAATAAAAAGCCCAAACCTGTCGTATGATGGTTGTAAAGGCGGTGTGGGGCAGCAGGAGGTGGGAAAGACTTTTCTGTTTCAGGGACTTGTGCTTTCCTTCCTTGAATCCTTACAAATATATGGCAGGAACTGCTCAAAAATTCTTAAAGAAGTTGCTGCTCTCCCCACCTGCCCACCCTTGACTGTTCTCTTTTGGCCGGCACTGCCTCAGGGCCAGCTTGGTCTCACCTAGGCTCACCATGCATTGAGTCAGTCACTAGAAGCACTAGCTAGGTGAAATGATTGAATGTTTGTAAAAAACAATGTTTGAGCCATTGTGGGTACAAATTCCAACCAACGGAACATGTTTTCAAACTGTGATCACCTATGTCTTCAAGGGTTAAAGATTCCATAGCTTTAATATTGCTGTTTAAAAGGATGAACATGGTATGACTAGACAGGATGTTAATGACTTGACATTACAAAAATTTATTAAATTTATTTTTAAAGTGGTTTGGTTCCCTCTTTCAAATGCATGAAGCACGTGGGAGTTGGACTAGATCTGCCCCAGGCTGCCAAAACAAATTTTTAATGGAACTGGAGTCCTTCAGGGATTGTCCTAAATCCACATAATATTCTTAAGTCCTGGTGTTTGCACTGGGACCTGTGTATTAGCAGATGTACGTGCGAATAATATACGTAGAGCCATCCATCACCCGGATGACTCCACGTTCTCAAGGGCTGGCGCACATCAATTATTCCACCTCGGGGGGTAGAGAGATATTTGGGCTAGCATTGACCTCCTTTTCAATCAGGGCTTCCAAACAGTATGTTCTGGAAGTCAAATAGTCCCTTCAGACGGAACCTCTGTTTGAGAATGCGCTTGGCCTGATGTCACCATGCTGAGAAGTCAATGTGATTACCTGTGTCAGGTGTGGAGGCAGCATCCAGAGAAGCAAATGAAAATCCCGTCACTCGGAGTCACCGTCAGCATCCGGGATCTGCCCCATCTATCTACAGCATGCATAAATTATTAGCCAGTCTATCAGGAAAGACTGTCAGCCTCGGTGAGCTGCATCTACATCCACACACAAAAGCAACTCTTTGAGATAAATTATAAGTTGCTCGAGGAGCTAGATTCACTTTAAAAGGCTTGGAGCCGTTTTTATGAAATGAAGGGAGTAAAGCCTCCTGAGGAGGAATGGGGATATATTTTTTGTGTGTGTGTTTTTTGTCTGTTTGTTTTAAAGGAAAACAAAGACTATTTTTAAACATATGGTTTTGATTAAAAAATTAAAAAAACAAACAAACTTGGAAGTTATTCCTTCAGTGCACAAAGTTCTCTTCTGAAGCTCCTGATGTCAGGGCTGAAGGGACGTGACAGGTTGCTGTGTGACCGGTCAAGCGGTGACAAAGGTAACCACTTCATTTTGCTGGGAAAATGTACAATTGAGGTAGTGGCTGACCATCTATTTAATTGCGCGGTGAGTGCCATATGATGAGAGGGTAAAGTTAAATTGATGATTCAGGCTACCCCAGCCAGGGTACGGTTTACATGGCAATTATACTGGGTCATCTGAGTGTAATTGGCAAGTAATTTTGTAAGCGAAGGAACATGACAGCTCATTTACATGGTGTTCACTGAGTAAAATTTGGGGACATTCATCAACCACTCTAGAGTGCGGAGTGATTGCATTGATATCCCCGAACGCTGCAGGCCGTTGGATGCTGGTTTACAGAATGCCCCCTCCTTCAATTGTGGATAGCCGTGTGTGCGCGCAGTTGTGTGCAGAGCGCTAGGTGCTTTCATTAGAACGCGGGTGAAATCACCGCTCTTTTTCTCAGGGAGCTCACGGGTAGGAGACAGACACACACACACCCATCATTTTAACCGAGTGTGGTAAACGGAGGCTGGGCTCTGTGGATGGATGCCAATGGAGGGCGAGTGTCAAGGGTGGAAGATCAGGGAAGCCTTGCCAGGGAGGATGACACCGAATTGAATTATGGGACTTTGATGAAACAGTTCTTGCTAGGTAGAGGCCTAGTGAGAACAGAATCCTAGGAGCCAGTAGACTAGGGGGTGGGAGACTCTCAGAGCTGACCTGACAGGACCTGCAGTCAGATAAGGCCTGAGTCTGGCTAGTCATCCAAGGACTTAAGAAGAGGTGGGCCCTATCTAGCTGTTTTGAAGATAGACCATTTTGTATAGTAACAATTACTGTGCTATTGTGATATACTCGGCTCTCTTCTCTGTGTATCGAGGGATATTTTTTTATCTTTACGACCACCCAGAAAATAGGCACTAAGATTCCTTTCACAAATGAGGGAACTAAATAGACAAAGGTGCCCAGAATTACACAGAGAGTGGTGGAGGAGCTGGGCTTTGAACACCCCTATCCAGTTCTGAAGGCCTTGCTCACCGCTAGCACTAGCCCATCCCGTACTGTTGGCTTCCTTAGCACAGTCCACTGGGATTCCAGACTAACTCTGTCCTGTGCCCACTGTGCCCTCTAGGCTCTGAGCACGCTGCCGGGGCGGTGACTTGCCGTTGTGCTCAAAGTCACACCTCTAAGTCTGAGACAGCTGTGCCTGTGTTGCCGCTAACATACAACAAAAGTGTAGCTTTGAGGGAGAACAGGCCAGAGACGTCTGTAGTCAACCTCACAGGTGAAACATTGAGGGCTGGGAGCTAAGGCAGTGTCAGTGTGGAGATGCGTGGATGGAGCCGGAAATTGGTTGGGCCCGGTGATTGATGGGGCGTGTGGATCCTGTCGGTACACTCTTGCGCCACTTCTGATTTCTAACCAATACGCTGGAGAGAGGAATTTTGGCAAAAGAATCCGAGGAACAGGGAGGTTCACACTGCTCCCTGCTGACCTCTTAGATTCCTGGGAAGAACTATGTGGACTCAGGATAAAAGTTAGAAGAGACTTCCCCAGAGGCGACTAAAAATAGAAGGGACGGTCCGGGGACAGAACCACCCTGGGGTAGATGAGTGGCTGGATGGCCTTTGGGATTCTTCTCTCTTTGAAAATTCTCTAGTTTAAGGTAAATAAAACTCCTGTTTCCTTTCCTAAACTGCCTGGATGAAAAAAAAGATAAAAATCAAAGTATTCAAGGGCTGGAAAATATTGAGTCCAAACGCCTTGATTATAGATAAAGGAAGGAAGCCCCGAGGGCTACATGATTCATCCGAGGACACTCCTCCAGGAGGAAGACAGGGTCATTGGCTTCCCTTCCTTTTGTCTCCAATAGTAACATTTTTGTCTTGGGTGTCCCAGTGGGCAAGCCACTGGTAGACAGTGGCACAAAAACAACAGAGACTTGGCTTTTGTCTCTAGGGAAAGTGGAGTATTGACAATAAGGGGTTCCTGTCACATGATGACTTAGGACATTGAGAAAAATGAGAAAATTGGATTTAAACATTCCTAAGAGGAGTTAGAGAGATGGCTCGGTGGGTAAGACCGTTTCACTGGCAAGCACGAGGACCCAAGTTCAAATACTTGGTAGCCACGTAAGAAGCCAGGCATGGCTATACATGACTGCAGCCCCAGCACTGGAGAACAGAGTCCCAAAGCTTACTTGGCAGGCAACCCAGCTTAAAGAATGAGCTTTTGGATCAAGCGAGAGACTCTATCTCAGGGAATTAAGAACCAGAGAGTAAGACATGTCATATGTTGCCCTCCGCAGAATGTGCACAGGCTTGTGAACTGAACATTCCTGTACATACAGCACACACCTATGCCACACATATAAAACATAATACACACCAAATTTCTCTCTCTCTCTCTCTCTCTCTCTCTCTCTCTCTCTCTCTCTCTCTCTCACACACACACACACACACACTCTTTCTCTCTCAAATCCACATGGATTTTTGGAATCCCTAGTCATTCCCATCCAGTTCTAACACGTTCCATTGACTGTCTCTGAGTCTTGCAACCCTACGGTAGTATTGTTTTCACTTAATGCTTTGGAAAAATCCCGGAAACATAACCTGCTTCATGAGATCTGACCATGGTAACTCCTGAGCCCACTGTCCGCAAACGATAACCTTCATTATGTTGTCTTGCAGCCGACTTTGTCCTTGCAATGAGATTGTTTACATACTAACATCTATAGTTTTATCACTATAGTTCTGAGTCATTTTGGGTTGTGCAGTCTGTGTGAATTGCCGCATCATCATTTGAATTGCTATATAATATCTTACTTTCAAGAGATAACTGAAATATTTACTGAAAGAACTCTCATTCTCGACTCCCAGCATATTTTGAAGAATTTATTTTATATCATGAGCAACTGTACATCTAGCTTATGTGCATGGCTTTGTGGGGCAGTGAGCAGGAGCCGCTGAGCCTCGTGGTGATTATAACCTGCTTCCTTGCCAGGGACCCTCTGAGAGTCCAAAGAGCGCTTGTTTGACCAGGGACAGAGCAGGTCCTGGGCAGAGAGACAGTAAGTGACTTCAAGCTGTGGCTTTTCTAACTAAATACATATTTCCCCCCTGCCCTTGTGCAAAGGCCTGCTCTCGTTTCCTGAGGGAGTGCGAATCTTTGTGTGAAGAAGTGTCACCAAGTGTCTTACTCGTCAGCATGCACCCACCATCTCTTCAAGTGACAGCAGGAGCAAGTTCATCAGTTCAACGTGCCTTTCACATTCGGAGACTCCTGACTAATAAAATCTGGTATTTATCATCAGAACAGCCAAAGAACTGGATTCTGGCACACGCTGCTCTCACGCATGGAGAGAAACTTGAAAAGACAGAAGATTTGCTCCAATTTTCTTTCTTCTCTTCATCTAGAAGCAAAAGCATACCTTTTTTCAATTAAAAAGAGTATGAGCACACATAAACATCTGGCCCGTATCACCGCGGCAGCCTCCTAGAATGGCCCGCTTTGCCTCCAGTGTGTCCTTTTGAAAAATGGAGTCTGCGCAGCCAGCAAGCGCTTCCTAGCTCATAGGTCTGCAGCAGCCACTGCCGTCCCTGCCGTATTCCTCATGGCTCTTTCATGGTCCTGGGGGTCAGCTCCTGTGTGGTCACCATTACTCCCTTCCCTGCCTGCAGCCTGCCCCAGCCGCATGGAGCACTCGGGGCTCCTGAGCTTCTATGTCTCCAGAGGACATCTCTGGACTTGTAGGCAAGCCAGTTAGTTCATTCCTTATAAGCTCTCTTTAGACCCTGCCAAGACTGGATCTCATGGGCTCCCACAGCCCCTGTCAGCACTGGTCTTTTATACTTGGCTGGTGAAGTAGGTTTTAATTTAAACAAACAAACTTGAATCTCATTGGACAAGGCTCTTATTGCTCAATTTTGCTTGAGGCAAATAGCCCCACCACTTTGTATCACACATAAGATCCCAATCCCACATGTAATCTATGCTAGGCCATTATTCCTATGACCCGGTGGACTAGACTATAAACTGCCTGCAGGCTGGTATTGTCCACTGCTAATTTATATTTATATAATCTGGTAGGGGATTCTCCATAAATATTTCTATTGTATAAACCCATGCCTTAAGGAAAAAAGCAAAATCCCCTTAAGAAAGATTGTGTGGCTCTTTAGGTCACTTGTGTGGCTTCACAAATGTACCAAGACTCATGGTGCTCGTTGGACCTGGCAGATGCAGACAGTACCCACGGGGTGGCTGAGTGTCTGTTACCCTACAATGCTAGGACGATGGAATCACATTGAACATTTAAGCCTTTGAATGTGCTCATTCCCCATCTCTGCTCCTATGTTATCCCTCAGACACAATCATTTCTGTGCTCCATTGTGAGTTCCTTATATCATCCCACGGGCATGCGTGGTCTGCTTCATCACGTCTGATCGTGGCTCAGGTGTAGTCATGGGCATAGCTGAATTTCCGATTCAGATTCATACAAGCCGATCGTGCTAGTAATTATGCCACTGCCCATTGGTTAACTCATGACAATCGTTTTGATAATCTAGCCATTGAATCTTCTTTTAAAAAATGTTTTGGAAAATGACATATTGATTGATTGATTGATTGATTTTTGTGTACATGGGCATGGGTGGGGGTGTGTATAACATGGTGGGGATCGGAGGGCATTTTTGAGGAGCTGGTTCTGTCCTTATACTAGAGATCATGGTCGAGTTATCTGGTTTGGTGGTAAGAGTCTTAACCCTCATCAATATTTTGCTTGTTTAGACACTTGATTTATAATTAACTAATTAATTTCCTGTGTGTTTATGTGAGTGTGAGTGTAGAAGCCAGAGGAAAACTTGCACGAGTCAGTTTTCTCCTAGTGCGTGGGACCTAGGGATTGCACTGCAGGCAGCAGGCTGGCTGGCAAGTGCCTTCACCCACAGAGCCATCTCTCAGCCCCTCACTGAGTTTTCCTTCCTCTAGTTCCTCTCTTCTTCTCACTCAGTTGCATGCTGCTTTAAGGACACTGGAAAGGAGTCAGCGTTCCCTTGGATCCAGGCTTCTGTCTGTGGGACATTTCACATTATCAGTGACCTAGGGTCCTGGAGCATGCCCTTGCCAATGTCCTTGCCACCAATTCAGTCTCTAGAGAACTCTTTGCACTGTCAGGTGTGGTACAGGTGTGGCAGAGGGACTAAAGATGCCGAAGGCATTCTGGAGAAAATACGCTAAGGGCTAAGGACAGGGGCGTGTCCAGCTATCAGGCTAAAGGAAAGAAGAGGAGAAACCGGACCCTTCTTTAGGGAGCGGTGGGGGCAACACCCAGAGGGTTTCCTCAAGAATGCTTTAGCAGCCTGGCATCCCACTAAGAGTTTCGTTAACGTGCCCACTGGGCTGCCTTCTCAGGGGCCTGTTGTGAATTCCTTGCTTGATATTATTAATGGTTAATGGGCGCACCTGAAATCAAGCAATAATGTACTATTTGCATAATAGTCATATTAAATGGTTCTTTTATACAACATCGAGCTTATCAGGTTATCTCGCTCCTAATAACGAGTGCCTCATCTTTGCCAATTTCCTTATCAGATGTTTCCACATCTACCCAAGTGCAGCCGCTTCCAGCTGCGGCGGCACTGTCTCCTCTGTTTCAATGATATCGAGGTGCCAGCCTCCTCACGGGTCCCTACCTTCTCTCTGGCACTGAGGAACAGGCCCGATGTGCCTCTTGGGAAGATGGTGGTCACCAGCCATTTGATACGGGCAAATTTGAAGTCAAAGACAGCACGAGGCAGAACTGATAGTGATGTGGAATTTTTAAGACAGGCTTCTTCCTGAAGTCTGGAGCTGCTGAATTTGTCTCAGATGTTTCTCTTTTCCCTGCTCCCTTTGCTGAAACTCGTGTACTCTAGTCTGTGTGGCGCTGTGTCAGTGTGGCGGAGCCCCAACACACAGGGACAAAAAGCAAAGGATGCTGTGCTTCACTGTAAGATAATAAGCATTTAGTAGTCCAGGGGTACTGCCTTCATTGGGTGGATCAGAATGGTGCAGCAGTTACTGCTCTTACAGAGGACCCAGGTTCTGACTCACAACCATCTCTAATTTTATGTCCAGGGGGACCCCCTCGCCCTCTTCTGGCCTTCACAGGTACTGCATGCCCACGGTGCCACAGCATACACACAGGCAAAATACCCCTACACAGAAAATAAAAACATCTACAGATATTTTTAAACAGTTATCTTTAAGAGGAAGTGTCAAGATTCCTGAACACTGTGTATTTTATTTTATTCAAATGCATACCTGTAGCCGAAGGCACAAATGGGGAAAAAATGCAGAGTGGTGTGTTGGGAGCCAGATAGTGTCCTTTCTAGAACATTAGCTGTAATGATACCGCATCTTGTGAAGGAAGGCTGGCTGGCACAGTTCGTCACTTTGAATTGCTTTAGTCCAATCCTTATCTCTATGCTGCATCTCGTATTTCTCCCACTTCCAGGTTTTCTTTTCGTTCTGATTCTGTCTTTGGTACTTAAAAAAATAAATGTTTCTCTAGGAAGTAAAGAACAGCTCACAGCTCACATTCACCACTGAGCATCCAAGACAACTCACTCTGTACTCGCCAAGTTCTGCTGCCCATTAAGGCCAAAATCCATGCTTATTGGTCCCCAGGTCTCCAGTGGTGTTATAGACCACACGCAGCTCGTGAATCACTGAGGTGAAGATCCATTCTCACAGTTTATGATTATCCAGCTCTTCAATTCAAATTAAATCCAGTGTGGAGTTAACACAGCCTGTGTCATGTATGCTTAATATAAAGTACAACACAATGTAGCCTTTAAAGACAAAGCCCAGAAGGCGCAGAAACCCTAGTATAGCCCCTAGCTGCCCCTCTCCATCCGGTGGCTCACGTAGAGTCGAGGAACAGAGATGAATCAAACCGTGCTGTATTAGTGGATGCACATACGTGCGCATCAGGCTTCCGGGTTTTTCTGCTGACAACTTCTATGGTTTCATAAGTACTTAAGAAAAGCTCGCATGTTCAGGTGGTAATTCATTATATTTTATCGAGGACGGCTACTCTCGACAGAACCTATGGGGTGTGACTTTTCATAAAAACCTAATGAATTTCTAGATTTGTTGAGCTGCTTCCAAACAGATGCGCGCTGCTAATCTAACAGAAATGTTTAGAGCCTAGACCCCCAATATCAATAGCTTTTAGTATTGCAAATTAGTCTGTCTGTTGGGTAAATTGGGCTGTGTGGTTCTCGATTCAAAGCAGCAAGTGATTCTGGACGCGTGTTTTGTGCGTGACTGCCTCACTGGAGCCTGATGGCCATGTGCTCCTTTGCAGAGTTTCAAGTTGAACGTGGACAGTCACTGTGCTCTCAAGGAAGCCGTGGAGGAGGAAGGACACCAACTCCTGGAGCTCATTGCATCGCACAAAGCAGGTAAATCCTCCTGAAATATTGCGGGTCTTTATGTCTCCAGACTATTAAGAATGAAGAAGTATTGCTGTAAATTACTGCATATATTCACTTCCTTATGTATTATTAATATTTACATTATCAGGTTGACCTTCAAGATTTATAAATGTTTCATATACTGCATACAATGCTGTGATACTTATACGATGAAATAGTGCCTCCAACCTCCTGTTCATTTTATTTGGGGCTTACCATTCGCCTGAGTTCCAATTGAAATCCCATTCCCGACAACTTCACGTTGACATGCTTTTTGATGTAGGAGCTCTGGAAATAACGTTAAGATAATGAGTGAGAGCCGTTCTTACAGACACGGTGCGTATGCACTAGGGTGTACATAGAGATCACCATGGAGATAAGGCAGACTGTCCATGGACATCTGATTATTTCTGTGCCAGTTCACGCATGCAGACGTGCGGCATATTCTCTGTAGGCCTTTGCATCAGCAGAGGCTTAGGCCTTCAACCAGTTCTTAGTCCAACACAGATGCATTTAATGAAGAATGTATTATAGATTTAAAAAAATGTTATATGGTCCTATTTATCCTGATAATCAAAGACCACAAAACAGGATTGGTTAAAGTTTGCTTGTTTGTATTTTTTTATTTTATTTTGTGTCTTTTTTTTCCTTTTTGCTTACTATTTAAACAGGAAAAGAATAGCATCAAGCAGATGTGTTATGTCAGAGACCACTGTCTTGATTCTGGCCCATTTGCCGTATTTCCCATTGAATTGCCTGCAGGTGCCCAGCTCTAGTCCCAATGACACCTCTCCATCACATTCTGTTCCGCACACATGATTTCCTCCAACCCAAAGTCTGCATCGGTGTCTGCATGTGCTTGTCTCATGTTTGTGCTGTTCTAGCTCAGAATCTCTGGTCTCGGTTCTGAGGGACAAATGGCGGGTAGCAATAAGGTCACTGGAGAGCAGGGATGTGGCTGGAAAGGGCCACCTCGCTTTCTGTGTGACAGAAAAGCAGGCAAAGATGCGGCGGGGCCCACAGCTTTGCTTTCCTTTGGAGAAGGACTGAAGGACATGCTGAAGATGATTGCAAGTCAATGGAAGGAGCTGCAGAGGCAAATCAAACGGCAGCACAGCTGGATTCTCAAGGCTCTGGACACCATCAAAGCGGAGATACTGGCTACTGATGTGTCTGTGGAGGACGAGGAGGGGACGGGGAGCCCCAAGGTAAGTGGCTTGAAGTTTGCTTTATTTCCCCGTATTCCTGTCTTCTTTTGAACTAGGCGCCACTGAAGTTTGCTTTCCACCCCTAAGGCTCTTCGTTTCTAGTGAGTAAACTTTGTAACTCCTTCTCCCTCTGTCTCCCTCCGTGTGTGTGTGTGTGTGTGTGTGTGTGTGTATGCTGAAAACAAAAGGCGAGAACTTTCAAGTTTTCTAGGAAGCAGAAGGGGGACAGGATTCTAGGGGTGGGAGAAAGCGGGGGGGGGAGGCATAAAACATTTAGTAAACAAAACATAAAGCATCTTTAACATGAATAATCAGAATGGTTTTAAATTGTTTTGTTGCAACTATAAATCACTATAATCAGTGCAATCACTCAGCTCTGACATCCATTAGCCGCTTGGTTACAGCAAATTAACAAAGAAGGGAGAAAGTGATTCATTATCTCATTCCTGTTAATGACTATCAGATGCATTGCCTAATTAGGGGATGGTCATTGTAGTGCGAAGAAGGTCATATGCTTTGCTACAAATCTTTTTGCTCTGAGTGTAAGTTTTCCATAACGGCTCAAGCACCGAAGGCAGCAAGTATTTTAAAAACGAGTATCGGCAGGCTTTGATTATCCATTTTAGATTTACAAAATCGCCTCGGAGACATAGGCCACCGAGCACCAAATGAAGTGCCTGTTAGTGTAGAGTACTCTGGTCGCAAAGGTATATCCTTTAGTCGTACCATGTCGAGGGCAATTTTATTAATTTGACATTTTCTTGTAGTTTCTCACTTTGTGAAAAGAAGTCCAGAAATCTGTCACGTTGTAGACTTGGGACCAGAGAGAGCCTAGTGTAGCACGGAGGGAAGCAGATGGAAAAGTTCAGTTTCTATTCCTGGTGTGGACAGAGAGAGGGACATCGTCAAATCCCATTTCCTCAGCGTGGCCAGAGCAAACTAGCAACCGCTTTGCCCTCTGAGACTCAGATGCTTCAATACAGGCAGAGCTGGGACCCAAACCAGCCCCACAACACTGAGACTGTGCAGCCAGCCGGTGGAAAGCTCAGAGGACCTCTCTTTATCTGTTGGAAAAGAATTGAATGGCAAGATCAGTCCCACCGGAACCTCCACCACAGAGGAGGCCGCACTTCAGGAAATACTCGAAGAAAGGAAGGGAAGTGGCTTGGCACAAGAGCACATATTTTAGGAAGGGATGTGATTGGAGGTCCAAAGCCGCAGCTAAAGCCAAGGACTGGCGTGTAGTCATCAGACTTCTCCAGGCAGAGGAAGCAGACCACAGGGGGAAGTTGATTGGCCAAGGCTTCACTGTGGAAGAGGGGCAAAAACTATCAGAATGGGCATGACTAAAATCTGGGTTGGGTCCTATTTCTTTAACAAAAAGAGGAATTGGGGTGTGGCCTAGAGGTAGCGCACTTGCCTAGGATGTATGAGGACTTAGGTTGCATTGCAGACACCACAGAACGAGAGCGCAAGCATGCTACCGCTACCTCATTCAGCATCCACTCCCAGGTTTCATCGGCGTACTGAGAACAAAAGGCTTATTTTCTGAATTAATGCACTTCTGTCCTGTAGTACTTTCCTGTCCGCACACAAGCACACATCATATCTGAAACAATGACAAGAAGAGATTGTGTGTTGTGGGATCGACACATGGGGAGCCTGGAAGCTGCAGAGGCAGACAAACCCCAGGCCTTCCGCTGATACCAAAGTTAGTTCTCTCTTCGCCAGTCTGGGCTGGATTCTACCCCAGACAAACAAACACACTCATATTCAAAGATGAATGTAACATAGATGCAAGGTTAAGCTACTATAGAGAAAGATGAGATGACTGTTTTTCCCTATTTGTTTAATGTTTATAAATTGTTTCTCTCAGACTTGGGGTAAGCTGAATACCAGGGAGGTGGAGAATCCAGGTTAGACCCTCTGAACGAAATGACTACCATTTGCCACTAGGTGTTCTTGAGGCGATTACCTGGCTTCTCTCTCTCTCTCTCTCTCTCTCTCTCTCTCTCTCTCTCTCTCTCT